>CM059780.1:89756609-89764109 GCA_030435695.1 Brachymystax lenok tsinlingensis
GACAGGAGACAGGAGCAGGAGAGAGGAGACAGGAGAGAGGAGAGAGAGAGAGGAGAGGGAGAGAGAGGAGACAGGAGAGAGGGGAGAGACAGGAGACAGGAGACAGGAGAGAGGGGAGAGAGGAGACACAGGAGACAGTAGTAGAGAGGAGACAGGAGACAGGAGACAAGGGAGACAGGAGAGAGAGGAGAGAGGAGACAGGAGACAGAGAGAGGAGACAGGAGACAGAGACAGGAGAGAGGAGAGAGGAGACAGGAGGAGAGGAGAGGAGACAGGAGACAAAAAGAGAGAGGACACATGACACAGACACTAAGGAGAGAGTGAGAGAGACATATAAGGAGCACAGACATCAAGATATTATATTATATATATACACAAGTATAATAAGTATACATATATATTTACACATATATGCAGAGGACACATAGACATATACATATATATCATGACATATATACATATACATTATATATATATATATATTATATGTATATATATATATATATATATTGGTATATTATGTATATATGCAGAGACATTTATATATTATATTGTATATATATATTATATATTATATATATGCAGAGGACACAATAAATATATATATTATATATTACATACTTTATATATATATATATATACATTATATATTTATTATATATATATATAAGTATTCACCACACTGCCACAATGCCATTACACGCACACCGCTGGGCCACCACACACTGCCACTGGCTGGCCAGGCTACACACACACACACATACACTGGCTACCAAGTACACTGGCTACACACACACACACACATGGCTGGCCAACACCACACACTGCCACACGCTGGCTGGCTGGCACACCACACACCAAGCACACTGCCACACTGCCACACACTGCATTGGCTAAGGCTACATTACACTGCACACTGCCACAGCCACACCAAGCACACCACATTGGCTACACAAGCACACACACACACACACACTGGCCACTGCCACACACACACACATGCTTACACCACACAAGTATTGGCCACACCACACACTACACACAAGCACACTGCCACATGGGCATGACACATGCAAGCACACACTGCTGGCACTGGCATACACACACTGCCACACCATACAGCCACATGGCACACTGCCACACACTGGCCACTGCACACATGGCAGCTACATCAGCACATGGCTACACATGGCTACATACACATGCATACACTGCCATACACATGCATACACATATTATTATGCCAAGTATTACTACACATATCAAGTATACATGCACACTAAGTATATTACACACATATCAAGTATACATGCATATATTTATATATATATATACATACATACTAAGTATTATATATATGACATTGCATAATAAGTATATATTTACACTATGCATAATTTAAGTATTACATATATATATATATATTATCAAGTATTAATAAGTATATATTTATATATATATTTATATATACTATACATTATATATATATTAATAAGTATATATATTAATACATATATTATATATTTATTATATTATTAATTATATATTATTAATATATTAATATATACTATATATTATATATATTAATATGATATATTATTATATATATATATATATTATATATTATATATATTACTACATATATATACATATTATCATATTATATATATACATATATTATCACACACTCACACAAGACACACACACTGCCACACTGCCATCACACACGCTGCTGGCCACACCAAGCACACTGCCACACACAGATACGGCCACACCTGCCACATCGCCACACTGGCACACACATCAAGCACACACATGCTGGCTGGCCACCAAGCACACTGCCACATACACACTGCTAGCACCACACACAAAGCACATGACACACACCACATCACACAATGCCAAGGCTTACACACACACAAGTGGCACCACACACTGCCACTGGCACACAGCTACACCAAGCACACACACACAGGTGGCCACTGCCACACGGCACACTGCTGGCAAGGCCATTACACACACTGCTGGCACACACTGCCACATATGCACACACATGGCACACACACTGCACACTGCTGGCATCATGCACATGCACACGCACACTGCAAGCACATCACACACAAGTATTACATGCAAGAGACACATGCACATGGCATTGCATACTGCATATATATTACACTGCATACTGCATATACATACACACTGCACATATACATATACATATATTACACATATTATATATATTATTTACATTGCATACATATATACACACATATCATGTATATGTTGTATAATAAGTATATATGCAGTATGATATATGCAGATACATTATGATATATATATATATTACTATATTATATAAGTATATATATTATATATATTATTACATAAGTATATATATTATTATGTTATATTATATATGCTATATATTACTATATATATGTATATATGTATATATATTATATATATACATATTATATATTATATATTAATATATATATTTATATATATATATATATTATATATATTATATATATTATAAGTATATATTATTACATATATATATATAATACATATCAAGTATATTATTATATATATATGATATATTATTATCATATTAATATATATATTATATATATATTATATATTTACAGTATATATATAATATATTATTATATTAATTATGACATATATATATATATCAAGTATACGTGCTACGGGCTACTACTGTTACTGACACCGCTGGCTGAGCTGGCTAATATCACACACCGCCATTATTACTAGTCACTGCCATTGCTACCACTGCCATTGGCTGGCCACATACTACTATTGGCCACACCACACAGCCACCGCCACACACAAGCACACTGCCACACCCACACACACAAGCATTGGCCACATTACTGTTACCACACACACACACTACACACACATTATGCCATTGGCACTAACACCGCCACACCGCTACCACCGCCACACACACACACTGCCACACTGCTATTATTACTACTAATGCCACACCATTAACAAGCACACACTGCCATTATTGGGCCACTGCCATTAATGCTTACACACTAATACTGCCATACTGCACACTGCTTTTACATACATTGGCTATTATTTACACTGCATACACATTACATTATTACTCATGCACACTCAAGTATATTACTACAACAAGTATTACTGCACACTGCTATTATTGCTTATTACACACACTATAATAATGCTATTAATGCTATTATATTATTACATATTAATGCTTAATACTACTATTATCACTACATATTTATTATTATTTATTAATTACATATATTATTATATTTACATACATACTGCTTATATTACTCTAAGTATATATATATATATTACTTTACTTTATTATTATTATTACTATATATATTATATATTTATTATATATTTATATTATATATATTATTATATATATATTATTATTATTATTATATATATATATATATATTTATATATATTAATATATTATTTATATATATATAGTATATAATATATATATATATATATATAATATATATATATATTAATTATATATATTTATTATATATTAATATATTATATTATTACATATATATTTATTAATATGTATATATTTATATATATATTATTATTATTATATATATATTTATATATATATTTATATATTATTATATTTATATATATATTATATTAATATATATATATATATTATTACTATATATATATTATATATTACTATATATATATATATATTTATTATCTACACACACACACTACATTGGCTGGCTACTACACACATTGGCCACACATTGGCTGGCTACTTTGGCCATCAAGCACACCGCTGCTGGCTACTTTCACACGCTACTACTGGCCACCGCCACATTACTACTCAAGCACACCGCCACACGCCACACATGCCACACACATGGCACACACCGCTGGCATATGCTACACGCCATGGCTTGGCTACACTGCCACTGCTGGCCACCGCCACAGCTGGGCCAACAAGTACACGCTACACTGCCACACTGCCACAGCTACTACACACACACCACACCGCAGCACACACACGCACACCGCCACATGGCCACACTGACATGCACACACACACCACATCGCCACACAGCCACACACACTGCCACACTGCCACATCAAGCACACCTCCACAGCGCACATGCACACGCTTACACAGGCGACACACGCCACATGGCCACAGCACACCGCACATGCCACCGCGCACACTGCTACATGGGACGCCACACACACCGCACATGCTTACACACACCGCACAGTTACAGCCACACTGCCACACCGCCACACCGCACACGGCCACAGCCACACCACACATAGCTTAGCATATGCACATAGCTTATTACATACACGCACATGCACACTGCCACACGCACACCAAGGACATATACATACTGCATACGCCAAGAGATGCACACTGCACACCATGCATACTGCCACATCATGACATATATTACATACACACATCATACATATTACACGCACACGCATAATGGCACATAGCATATTTTTGCCATCATGACACATGCATATACACACTGCACATCAAGTACATATGCATATCATGACATCATATTATCATGACATATTTATATTTACATCACATATCATGACATCATATAAATACACACACGCCACACTGCCACACGCCACACCGCCACACACTGGTCACCACTATTGCTAATGCCACACTGGCTGGCTGGCTGCTACTATTACTACTGCACACAGCTACACTGGCTGGCACACACACTACACACACTGGCTGGCCACACACACACAAGCACACCAAGCACACACGCCAAGACACACAAGCACACATACACCGCCACACAGCTGGCCACGCTGGCACGCCACACATGCCACACACAATGCCAATGCCACACACACAGCCACTGTCAAAGCACATCATGACTGGCTACACACACACACCAGCACACCATTGGCTACACGCACACCGCCACACCAAGCACATCACACATGACACACACCCACACACAAGCACACGCCACACACTATTGGCTTACACATTGCTACTACTACATGGACATCACACACCAAGCACATGGCTACACACATGACATGGCTACACATGGGCCACTGCACACTGCCATACTGCTATTATTGGCTATTACATGCATTACTCAAGTATACCAAGCACACTGCTTATTATGCAAGATGATACATGCTACATATACTCAAGTACATCACATATATTTATTACTGCCACTGCATATATATATATTTATTATATAAGTATATATATATATTTATATATATTTAATAAGTATACATATTATATTATACATATTACTAAGTACATATATATACATATTATATTATATGCATAATGCTATTAATATATTATTATATATTATATTATATATATTATTACTATCATATTATATTATTACTACATACAAGTATTATTATTATTATTATTATTATCATATATATTATAGCATATTATATATATATATATCATATATATACATATTATATATATATATTATATTATATATATTATATATATATTATTATATTATTATCATATTAATATTATATCATATATATTATATATTTATATTATAATATATTACTATATTACTTTATATATATATTATATTATCATATTATTACTACTACTACTGGCACTGCCACACACGCACACAGCCACACACTGCTACTGGCCACACCAAGCACACGCCACACGCTATATACCACACACTGCTACACACTACTGGGTCAATGCCACACCGCCACTACCACACACTGCTGGCCATTACTACACACACACACAAGCACATACTACTACACACCGCCACACACTACAAGGCTATTGGTTACTACTACACTGGCTACTGGCCACCACACTACTGGCTACTACACCCGCCACATACTCACACACGCCACACTGGCCACATTACTACACACACACCACACTACTTACACATACTACACACACAAGCACACATTATTACTACTGGCTACTGGCCATCACACACACTTACATACACTGGCACTAGCTTACTACATACACTGCCACACAGCACACATTACGCCACTGCATGTTACTATTACTACTAATGCTATTATTACTATTACATGCACATATTACACATGCACACTACACATGGCTTACTAATGCTATTATTACATACATATTACACTACATATTATTATTACTATACACAAGCATTATATATTGCACACTACATACATCATACATATATTAATACTGCTATTATTATTATATTACATTGCTTATTATATTACTATATATATTATATTATTATTATATTATTATTATTATTACACTATATTATATTATATATTTATTATTATTATTTATATATAGTTATATATATTTATATATTATTATATTTATTATATTAATATATTATATATATTATTATATTATATATATATATTATTACTTATATATATATATATTATTATATATTATATATATATATTTATTAATTATATTATATTTATATATAATATTATATATATATATATATTATTATATATATATATTATTATATTACTATATTATATATATATTATATATTTATATATATATATATATATACTATATATATATATATATTATATATATTATTATTATATATATATTAATTGCTATTATATTATATATTTATTATTATTATTATATTATTATTATATATTACTATATATGGGCACACACACACACACACACACCGCCACACACTACTACTGCTACACACTCACCGCCACACACTAGCCACACTACTACACATTACTACACTGCCACACACAATACTACACTGTGTCACACACACTACTGTCACTAATACACTACCACCCACACAGCCACACCCACACTACCACACACTATACAACACACACACTAATAATCGCCACACACACCACACACTACTACATATACTGGGCCACCACACACTACTGACTACTACTACTACTTGGCCACACTACTGGCCACCACACACTGGTCACCGCTACACACTACTAATATTACTACATATTACATTACTATATACTGCCAGCACACTACACACACTACACACATTACTTACTCACGCTTACACATATTACTACACACTACTTATTACATTACACTGCTTGGCACACACACATATTATTATTACTAATACATTACATTTAATACTGCCATTATTATTACATACATACATGCTACATATTTATATATTTATACATATTATTACTACTATCACATATAATGCTTATTATATACATATATTAATATTATATACATATTATATACATACATATATTATTATTATATATGTTATTTATACATATATATATATATATATATTATTATATTATATTACATTTATATATATAATATATATATTATATTATATATATATATATATTATTATATTTATATATATATATATATATATTATTAAGTATAATACTATATATATA
>CM059780.1:89766609-89771609 GCA_030435695.1 Brachymystax lenok tsinlingensis
CCACACATACACACAGGCTTTTACACACACACACACCATTACTCATACACACACTCACACATTACTGCTACTACACTACTAATACACTACACACATATCAAGCACATTACTAATATCAAAGCACACACTACTAACACCGCTACACACTATTACTAATACACATTAATACATTACTATTTACACACATAATACATACATGCCACATTAATATTATTATTACATGCTGTTATTTACTAATGGGCTATTATTATTTATTATATTTAATAATCACATACATTTACATTAATACTATATATTACTTACATTAATAATAAGTATATTATATTACATATTTATAATATGACATATTATATATTATTATTTATTACATATAAGATATTAATTTAAGTATTATTATTACAAATATATATATATTATTATTATTAATACATATATTATTAATATTTATATTATTATTATATGTTATTTATTATATATATTATATATTATATATATTACTACATATATTATATTATATATTTATTATATATTATTTAATATATTTATATTATTATTATATATTATTATTTATATATATATATTATTATTTATATATACATATATATATATATATATTATATTATTATATTAATATATATATTATATATATATTATATATATATATATTAATAATATATATTATTATATATATATTATATTATTATATTATTATCATATTATATACATTTATATATTTATATATTTATATTTATTAATATATATATATATTATATATTATTACATATATATTATGTTATTATTATTATTATTATATTATATATATTACTTAAGTATATACTATTACTTTCACACCGCCATTGTTACACATTACACTACTCACACATTGGCTGCACCTACTACTACTACACAAAGTCACACACTGCTGCTACTACCACCTGCCACACACACACACCGCCACACACACACTGGGCACACTATTACACTACTGGCCAATGTAAGCATTACACACACGCACAATCGCCACTACTACACTAACAATGGGCCATTACTACACATTACACACACTATTACACATTAATTTACACACACTAATACTGCCATTACTACATTACACTGCCACACTACTGGCTACTATTTACACATACTTACACATTATTACATTAATACTGCTTATTATTACTACATTAATATCACACACTGCTATTACTATATATTACTACTGCCATTATTACTATATTACACTGCTGTACATATTATATATTATTAATACATGCTATTATTATTTATTATTATTTATTTATTATTATTATTATTTATTATTTACACTAAGTATTATTATTATTATTTATTAGAATTATTATTATTATTATATTTAATAATATTATATTATTTATTATACATATATTATTATATATATTTATTAATTTATATTATTATTAATATATTGCTATTATTTATTATTATTATATATATTTATATTTATTATTATTATTACATATATTATGTATATATATTTTTTTATATATTATTATATACATATATTATATTATATATTATTTATATATATTTATATTATTACTTACATATATATATTTAATATTTACATATATATATATTATTATATATATATATATTATTATTTATATATATATTATATATATATATATATATATATGCTATATTATATATATTTATATTATATATATTATTATTTATATATATTAATATACATTATATTAATAAGTATATATATATATATATATATTATATATATATATATTATTTATATATCATATATATATATATATATTATATTATATTATATATATTATTCACTGCCACACTGCCATTGGCCACACACACACACACCCACACTACCACACACTACACACTACACACACACCGCCATATATCACACACACAGCCACACACTACTATACCCACACACACAATACTACTACTACACACACGCCACACTACTAATACTAATACTACACATTATCACTAATGCCACATACTCACACCACACACAATGCTACTGTACACACTACATTACTATTACTAATAATACACACACACACACACACACATAGCATGCTACTACTACAATACACATTACTATTACTATTATTACTAAGTTACTACACTAACATTTACATAGCTAATATTATTATTATTATTAATACACTATTATTATTAATAATTACATTATTACATATATTAATGCTATTACATACATTATTACATTAATATTATTATATATTATTATATATTAATACTACATTTGCTTATTAATATTATTATTATTATACTTACATTATTCTATATATTATTTACATATATTACATTATTATTATTATTAATATATTATTATATTATTATTTACTAATACATATATATTATTATTTAATAATAAGTATATTATTATTATATTATTAATACATATTATTATATATATTTATATATTATATTATATATATTATTATATATATTTACATATTTATATATATATATTATATATATAATACTTATATATATTATATTAATATTTAAGTATTATATTATATATTTATTATATATAATATATATAAATATATATTATTATTTATATATATTATATATATATATACATATTATATATTATATTTATATATTTATATATTTATATTATTATTTATTATATTATATTTATTATATATATATATATATTATTATATATATTTATTATTATTATATTATTTATTATTATATTATATTATATATACATATTTATTATTTATTATATTATTAATATATTATTATTATTATTATTATTATTATTATACTAATATTGGCCACACACACCAAGCACACTATTACCACATTACTAATATTACTGCTACTACACCGCCACACTGCTGCTACTCACATTACTACTGACTACTGCCACCGCCATGTCATCAAGCACACACTGCTACTACCACACACTGCTACTATTGCACTGCTACTGATTACTAACGCCACAATACTATTACTATTGTTACTACACTACTACTAACGCCACTACTACTGGCACATAATACTACTACTACCCACACTGCTATTACTACTACATTTACACTGCTACTACTACTACACACACACTGCCACACACACTACATACTACTACATACACACACATTACTACACCACACACACATTACACACTACTACCACACATGCCATTAAGGCACATTACACATCACACACACCAAGCATTACTACTACCCAAGCACACACAAGCACACACTGCACACACTACATTACACACTATTTATTATTTACACTCAAGTATTACTACTATTATTATTTATTATTTACATATTTATTATCAAGTATTATATATATATACATATATTATTACTGCATATTATTTATTATATTACACTACATATATTTACATATTATATTATTATTATTAAGATACTTTATATATTACATGTATATATTTATTATATTTATTACTCAAGTATTATATGTACATATTATATATATTATTTATATATATATTATTTATTAATATATATATATATATTATATCATATATATATATATTTATATATTTATATATTACATATTATCATATATATATATATATTATTACTATATATATATACATATATATTATATATATGTATATATACATTAAGTATATATATTATATATATTTATATATATATAAGTATATTATATATTATATATATATATATATATATATATATATTAATATATATATATATATATATATATTATTATATTATATTAATTATATATATATATATATTATTTACATATATAAGATATATTTATTATTATATACATATTATTTAACACACACACACTACACATTACACTACCTACACACACATTACTACACACACACTGTTACTACACTGCCATTACTATTACTACCACACATTATTACTACACATTACTAATACTACTACACAATGCCACATTACTACATGGCCATTACTGGGCCATTATTACTTTTACATTAATACATTAACATGCCATTTAATAATCAAGCATACATTATTATTACTTGGCTAATGCTAATACATGCTATATTTACATATTATTACATTACATTTAATACATATTACATTTACATTATTACAAGTATTATTATTAATATTATTTAATATTTACATTATTATTTACACATTATTAATACATATTATACATTATATATTATATTACATACACATTAATACTACATTATTATTATTATATTTAATAATTTACACATACATTATTATTACATTACATGCTACATAATAATACACATATATATATATTACATTATATATTATATATTATTATTATATTTATTATTATTATATTAATAATTATATTATATATATATTATTATATTATATATTAATAATATTATTATATTATTATTAATATTATATATGTTACATATTTATTAATATATATTATTATTATTATTATTATTGTTTATATATAAGTATATTATATTTATTATATTATTATTACTTACATATATTATTATTATTACATATATATATATATATATATATATATTATTATTATTATATATACATATAATAAGTATATTATTATTATATTATTTATAATATATATATTACATAATATTTATATATTATTATTATTATTATTATATTTACATTATATATATATATTATTATATATATATATATTATCACATATTATTATTATATTATTATTTATATATATGTTAAGATATATATTTATATATTAAGATATATCAAGTATATATATATATTATTATATATATTTAAGACATATATTTATATATTATTATTTATTATATTTAAGATATATATTTATTATGACTACACACACGCTATTACTACACAGCTACCACTGAAGCACACATGCTGTACATTAGCCACACTGGGCACTGCCACACACCATTGGCTACTTTTCACACCACACACGCCAAGCACACACCGCCATTGGCCACTACTACA
>CM059780.1:89779109-89921609 GCA_030435695.1 Brachymystax lenok tsinlingensis
GAGGAGACAGGAGACAGGAGAGAGGGAGACAGGAGGAGACAGGAGAGAGGAGAGAGGAGACAGGAGAGGAGAGAGGAGACAGGAGACAGGGAGAGAGGAGACAGGAGACAGGAGACAGGAGAGAGAGAGAGAGAGGAGACAGGAGAGAGGAGAGAGGAGACAGGAGAGAGGTAGAGGAGACAGGAGAGAGGAGAGAGGAGAGAGGGAGACAGGAGAGAGGAGACAGGAGAGAGGGAGACAGGAGACAGGAGAGAGGAGAGAGGAGAGCAGGAGAGAGGAGAGAGGAGACAGGAGACAGGAGAGAGGAGAGAGGAGAGAGGAGACAGGAGACAGGAGAGAGGAGACAGGAGAGGAGACAGGAGACAGGAGAGAGGAGAGAGGAGACAGGAGACAGGAGAGAGGAGACAGGAGACAGGAGAGAGGAGAGGAGAGAGGAGAGAGGAGACAGGCAGAGACAGGAGAGAGGAGAGAGAGAGAGAGGAGACAGGAGAGAGAGGAGAGAGGAGAGAGGGCAGACAGGAGACAGGAGAGGAGAGAGAGGAGACAGGAGAGAGGAGAGAGAGGAGACAGAGACAGGAGACAGGAGACAGGAGAGAGGAGACAGGAGAGAGGAGACAGACAGAGAGAGAGGAGACAGGAGACAGGAGAGAGGAGAGAGAGAGACATGGAGACAGAGAGGAGACAGGACAGGAGACAGAGGAGACAGGAGAGAGAGAGGAGACAGACAGAGGAGACAGAGAGAGAGAGAGGAGACAGGAGAGAGGAGAGAGGAGACAGAGGAGAGAGGAGACAGAGAGAGAGACAGAGGAGAGAGAGACAGAGAGGAGACAGGAGAGAGGAGACATAGAGGAGAGAGGACAAGGAGAGAGGAGAGGAGAGAGAGACAGGAGAGAGGAGAGAGAGGAGAGAGAGACAGGAGAGAGAGAGAGGAGACATTTACAGGAGAGAGAGAGAGGAGACAGAGAGAGAGAGGAGAGAGAGAGGAGACAGGAGAGAGGAGAGAGGAGAGAGGAGACAGGAGAGAGGGAGAGGAGAGGAGACAGGAGAGAGGAGAGAGGAGAGAGGTAGAGGAGAGAGGAGAGAGGAGAGAGGAGAGAGGAGAGAGGAGACAGGAGAGGAGAGAGGAGAGAGAGAGAGAGGAGAGAGGAGACAGAGGAGAGGAGAGAGAGAGGAGACAGGAGAGAGGAGAGAGGAGACAGGAGAGAGGAGACAGGAGAGAGGAGAGAGGAGACAGGAGAGAGAGGAGAGAGGAGGACAGGAGAGAGAGAGAGAGGAGACAGGAGACAGGGAGGAGAGAGGAGACAGGAGAGAGGAGAGAGAGGAGAGAGGAGAGAGGAGAGAGAGAGGAGAGAGACAGGAGAGGAGGAGGAGACAGGAGACAGGAGAGAGGAGGAGAGAGGAGACAGGAGAGAGGAGAGAGGAGACAGAGAGAGAGGGAGGAGAGAGGAGACAGGAGAGAGAGAGGAGAGACAGGAGGAGACAGGGAGACAGGAGAGAGGAGACACAGGAGAGAGAGACAGGAGAGAGGAGACAGGAGACTATGGAGAGGAGACAGGAGAGAGGAGAGGAGAGAGGCAGATGAGAGAGGGAGACAGGAGACAGGAGAGAGGGAAGACTACACTGGAATAAGGAGAGAGAGGGAGAGGAGAGAGACAGGAGAGAGAGACAGGAGACAGGAGACAATAGAGTGAGAGAGGGAGAGACCCAGGGAGAGGAGAGGAGAGAGACAGGAGACAGGGAGACAGGAGAGAGAGAGAGGAGAGAGAGGGAGACAGGAGACAAGGAGACATATTATTTACAGGAGAGGGAGACAGGAGGATATGCATATAGGAGAGGGGAGACAGGAGAGGAGAGGAGACAGAGAGGGAGACAGGAGAGAGGAGGAGAGAGGAGAGAGAGAGAGAGAGGAGAGGGCTAGACAGGAGAGAGGAGACACACCGAGAGGAGAGAGAGGAGACAGGAGAGGAGGAGGAGACAGGGAGAGACCCAGGAGACGCCACACCGAGAGAGGGAGACACATGAGGAGACAGGAGAGAGAGGAGACCCACAGAGAGAGGAGAGACAAGGAGACAGGAGAGGAGACAGGAGAGGAGAGGAGAGCCAGACACTGAGAGAGGAGAGGAGACACATGACATGAGGGAGAGAGTGAGTAAGGAGACACAGGAGAGAGGAGACATGGAGAGGAGACAGGAGAGAGGGAGACAGGAGAGGAGAGAGGAGACAGGAGAGAGACAGGAGAGAGGAGACACGCTGAGAGGAGAGAGGAGACAGGAGAGAGGAGACATGGAGAGAGAGAGGCAGGAGAGGAGAGGAGACAGGAGAAGAGAGGGACACAGGGAGGAGAGTGGTGGGAGATGGAGAGGAGACAGGAGAGAGAGGGAGACACATGAGCAGAGAGGAGACAGGAGCACAGGAGAGAGATTAGAGGGAGACAGGAGAGAGGAGACAGGAGAGAGGAGAGAGGAGACAGGAGAGAGGTAGAGGAGAGAGGAGAGAGGTAGAGGAGACAGGAGAGAGGAGAGAGGGAGAGAGAGGAGAGAGGTAGAGGAGACAGGAGAGAGGTAGGAGAGTGAGTAGAGGAGACAGGAGAGAGAGAGGAGAGAGGAGAGAGAGGAGAGAGGTAGAGGAGAGGGAGACAGGAGAGGAGAGGGAGAGAGGAGACAGGAGAGAGGAGACAGAGGAGAGGAGAGAGGAGAGAGGGAGACAGGAGAGAGGAGACAGGAGAGAGAGGAGAGTGAGTGGGGAGACAGGAGAGAGAGAGGTGGAGAGGAGAAGAGGAGAATAGAGAGGGAGACAGGAGACAGGAGAGAGGAGAGAGGAGACAGGAGAGAGGAGAGAGGAGAGTGAGGTCTTAATGTCAGCATCGGTTTGTGGTGGAAAATAAACAGCTAGGAAAGATCTAGATGAAACCTCTCTTGGTAAATAGTGTAGTCTACAGCTTGTCATGGTGAGCAGAACCCCTTACCGGATGCTGCTGTTCTGTCCTGCCGATGCATGGAGACCCCAACTAACTGGCTATTGTCCACGTCCTTTTCCAGCTATGAATCTGAAAAGCAACACACACCGCAGACACACATACAGACAGAAACAATCCAGCTTCTTACTCTGTAATGGTCCATGTTGATTACCAGAGAGCAGTATGTCTTTATTCATTTTATGTCACCTTTATTTAACCAGGTAAGGCCAGTTGAGAACAAGTTCTCATTTACAACTGCCACCTGGCCAAGATAAATCAAAGCAGTTCGACACAGACAACAACACAGAGTTACACATGGAATAAACAAACGTACAGTCAATAACACAATAGAAAAAAAGTCTATATGAGAGTGTGTGCAAATGGCGTAAGGAGGTCAGGCAATACATAGGCCAATAGTAGCAAAGTAATTACAAGTTAGCAAATGAACACTGGAGTGATAGATGTGCAGATGATGACGTGCAAGTAGAGATACTGTGGTGCAAAAGAGCAAATAAAAGTAAATAAAAACAATATGAGGATGAGGTAGTGCAGTCGAGCATCTCTCTGAGAGCTAGTGAACATGTGTTTTCTTTAATGAACTCTGTGCACCAATTCTAGATCACATGGTTCTCCAACACCTCACACTACAGGAAAATAGCATGTGTTTTAATAGCGGTGAAGACTGGTACGATATATCTGGTAAAGTATGAAATATCAGTGATGTATAACGTTAAATTATACATCGCCTCTTAAAAATGGCAGCATATACGTCACATTTGATGCGTCAACGTAGAGCTGGATAACTTTTACAGAGTGCATCAGTATTTCCTGCCCACCGTGAGGGAAAGTTCTGGTTTCATAAAACCATTGTCTACTAAATAATTCAGTCTGAAGTGGCAAGGAGCATTTTGTCTGATCTGAAGTACTTCTATTCTGACTATCCTGATAGTTGGTGTGAGTCTCTAACGTAGAAATATAGAGTGTTAAGTACTTCTATTCTGACTGTTGGTGTGAGTCTCTAATGTAGTGTTATGTACTTCTGAGCTTTTTCTCTCTACTGTCGCTAGTCGTCATGCCATCCACCATTTAAGATGTCAATCATCTGGACCTACGGGATCCTGCTTTGTTGGACATTTAACTGTATTCCGTTTCATGTAAGATTCATACCCTTTCTATTATGTATGTCAATTATAGGTTGGAACCCGGTTTCACAATTTAATGACAGGTTAGATAAATCATTCATACATATTTGTCTTTTAATTACAACTATGCCAAGTGGAATACAGTAAGCTACCTATTTTACTCTGAAATGGAACGAAAGTCCGACATGATTGTTCAGTAACTTGATAGACAGCGCGTACAATACATTCAAGGACCCTTCACGGTCTAATGTGTCATCTGATTCTCCCAACGTTTTCCGCAAAGAAGTCTCATACTTTTTCTGTCAGTCATACAGAGGAAAAGGAAGTTTAGCTGAAGACAAAGTGTGTGTTCCAAATAGCACCCTATTGCCTATATAGTGCACTAGTTTTGACCATGGCCTATAGGGCTCTAGTCAGAAGTAGTGCACTCTGTAGGGAATAGGGTGCAATTTGGGACAAATCCAAAGTTAAGACTTGAACATCTTCACAATACAGACTGTAGACCAGAGAATTTATCTCCAGCTAATCCCATTAAGACGCTAATACACTGTCAGTCTGGAGTTGTCTATCCTTTAATTCATTTAATGGCACAAATCCTCAAAATCCTGTCAAATTGCTTATGAAACCCTGTCACAAGCTGTGTCCCAAATGGCACCTAATCCCCTATATAGTGCATTACTTTTGATCAGAGTCCAATGGGCCTTGGTCAAAAGCAGTGCACTGTGTTAGGGAATAGGGTGCAATTTGAATAGGGTGCAATTTATCCAGAGAAAGTTGAACCATTCCCTTGACATGGGATCTTAGACCCGTTGCTGTGGAACTGTGGTGCTCTTTCCTCTTAATCGCTAGAATGAAGGGAAGTGTTGGCTTATGCCAGATGGAAACCAGCCATAGACAAACATTTATAAACATGACCCCATTAGAAGTCTTCCCACAGGCTTTTTATTAAGCACAAGAACACTTAGTGCATTCATTTCTTCAAAAGAACTAAGATTTATTTAGCATAAACCTTCAAAATACATACATTTTTAAATGTATGGGGTATTTTTTCTAACAGACTGACAAGGTTTATATTTTGAAATGTATATTTAGTTTATAATATTGTTTTGAAAACCCATTACATCTGGTTTTCATTCCTCATTCCTCTCTCCTATGCTGAATTGGCTGACGGCATATTGACTTGCATCACACATAACCGAATCCATCCAAATTGCTAGGATAATGTGTCTCATTGGAGCTAATGGAATATCCCAACCACTTAGGAAGAACAAATCAAATGCTGCTGAAGCCATTAGCGCTGATGAATGCAATGCCGTAGAGCATCAGAGCACCTGGTACACACAGCACAGAGCCACCACAGGAAGGCAGGTGGGATCCCAGTATGTTTCATTTTTATTTTTTATTTAACCTTTATTTACCTAGGCAAGTCAGTTAAGAACAAATTCTTATTTACAATGACGGGCTACCCGGCCAAACCCGGACGACGTTGGACCAATTGTGCACCGCCCTATGTCACAGTGGGGGGGACTCCTCAATGTTATTGGATGAAACGCTGAACTTATTCCTGTCTATGATAGTGAAGCTGTCTTGTAGCTTAGCGTCCGCTTCGTCGGACCACTTCCGTACTGAGTGCACAACACTGGTACTTCCTGTTTGAGTTTTTTTGCTTGTAATCAGGAAGAAAGAGGATGGAGTCGTGGTCTGATTTGCCGGAGGGAGGTGGGGTAACGCATTTCAGTCTACCCACGGTAAAGTATCCGCCCACTAGAAACGCTGCCTCTGGGTGTGCGTTTTCTTGTTTGCTTATGGCCCTGTACAGCTCCTTGTTTAGTGCCATTCCAGTGGCGTGTGTGTATGTGTTTGTGTGTGTCTGTGTGTCTGTGTGTGCGTGAGCGCACACAGATCCTTCGTTGGTAACTGCGGTGGGTTTCCCAAAGCGTTCGTAGCTGAAGTTGCAGGTTATCTCTCTCTATAACCCTGCAGCTGCACCTCTGTAAAAGAGTAGCAGTCACAACATGTTATCTCTCTCTACAACCCTGCAGCTGCACCTCTGTAAAAGAGTAGCAGTCACAACATGTTATCTCTCTCTACAACCCTGCAGCTGCACCTCTGTAAAAGAGTAGCAGTCACAACATGTTATCTCTCTCTATAACCCTGCAGCTGCAGGGGCTCAGACATCGAAATTATCTTTTTTGTGGTCCAAGGTTCCTTGAAGGATTTTGTATCTTTAGCCCCTATTCTTGTAATTTATTCAGGGGGGCCACCACAGATTGTCATTGGGACCACCACAGATTGTCAATGGGGACACCACAGATTGTCATTGGGGCCACCACAGATTGTCATTGGGGCCACCACAGATTGTCAATGGGGACACCACAGATTGTCATTGGGGCCACCACAGATTGTCAATGGGGCCACCACAGAATGTCATTGGGGCCACCACAGAATGTCATTGGGACCACCACAGATTGTCAATGGGGCCACCACAGATTGTCATTGGGCCACTACAGATTGTCATTGGGACCACCACAGATTGTCATTGGGACCACCACAGATTGTCATTGGGACCACCACAGATTGTCATTGGGACCACCACAGACTGTCATTGAGGCCACCACAGATACCATTTTATCTTGGTCAAATCACATGTAAATATGAATTGTGTGGATGAGAGAGGCATTCTCTCAGAATGGTGTACACCACTCATGCCCATAAATACTGTTTTGGTGTAAATCTATTTTATTCTGAATCCGATATGGCCAACATAATTACACTCAGACACCTTTCGCCTGCATATAAATTGTCCTGGTTGATGTTGTATTGTGTTATTCTGTCTTTAAAAGGGTTTCATACTTGGAATAAATAGCACTATGAGTGCCACTGTCTCTGTTGTGTTTGAAGAGCTGAAGCCAACTAGCTGTTCAATGATGGTGTTGTTCACAGCACAAGCACATACTGTGGTAGTGTAGCCAAGTTACAGGAGAGAGTGGTGGGAAAAGTACACAATTGTCATATATTTGAGCAAAAGTGAAGATAATTTAATAGAAAATGACTGAAGTAAAAGTGAATGTCACCCATTAAAATACTACAAATAAATGTATTGTACTAAAGTCTTTTAAAAAAGTACTCAACCGTCGTACTTGAGTAAAAGTACAAAGTAAAAGTCAATGCTATCAAATTCCTGATATTAAGCAAACCAGATGGCACAATTTAGTATTTATTTATTTACGAACAGCCAGGGACACACTCCAACACTTAGACATCCTTTACATACACAGAATTTACTGTTACTGAGCCTCACAACACAAACACAGTATTTGTGATACTGAGCCCGCCAGATCAGAGGCAGTAGGGATGACAACACGTTATATTAATAGGTGTGTGAACTGGACCATATTGCTGTCACTGTCTGAGCATTCGAAATGTAACGAGTACTTTTGGGTGTGTCAGGGAAAATGTCTGGAGTTAAAAATACATTATTTCCTTTAGGAAGTCAAAGTTAAAGTATGTTTTTATTTTTATATTGAAATAGTAAAGGAGAGAGACCCCCCAAAAACTGCTTAATTATGTAGTATTTTTAAGTATTTTTACTTAAGTACTTTACACCACTGCAGGAGAGCAACCTGTAATACTACAGCCAGTTATTCTAGTAGTGGATATGTACAGCTCAGATTTGTCCCATTTCCTCCCCACTGAAACTAAGGGTGCAAGGTTGATTCAAAGTATCTGAAGGGACAAGGACATAAATGTGCCCTAACAGGATGAGGAGACAAAGTAGCCAATGGTAGTTGTAGTTCTGGGGCCTGACCAGTAGCCAGTGGTAGTTGTAGTTCTGGGGCCTGACCAGTAGCCAGTGATAGTTGTAGTTCTGGGGCCTGACCAGTAGCCAGTGGTAGTTGTAGTTCTGGGGCCTGACCAGTAGCCAGTGGTAGTTGTAGTTCTGGGGCCTGACCAGTAGCCAGTGGTAGTTGTAGTTCTGGGGCCTGACCAGTAGCCAGTGGTAGTCGTAGTTCTGGGGCATGACCAGTAGCCAGTGGTAGTTGTAGTTCTGGGGCCTGACCAGTAGCCAGTGGTAGTTGTAGTTCTGGGGCCTGACCAGTAGACAGTGGTAGTTGTAGTTCTGGGGCCTGACCAGTAGCCAGTTGTAGTTCTGGGGCCTGACCAGTAGACAGTGGTAGTTGTAGTTCTGGGGCCTGACCAGTAGACAGTGGTAGTTGTGGATATATTGAACAACATCTCAAGACATCAGTCAGGAAGTTAAAGCTTGGTCGCAAATGGGTCTTCCAAATGGACAATGACCCCAAGCATACTTCCAAAGTTGTGGCAAAATGGCTTAAGGACAACAAAGTCAAGGTATTGGAGTGGCCATCACAAAGCCCTGACCTCAATCCTATAGAAAATGTGTGGGCAGAACTGAAAATGTGTGTGCAAACAGGGAGGCCTACAAACCTGACTCAGTTACACCAACTCTGTCAGGAGGAATGGGCCTTAATTCACCCAACTTATTGTGGGAAGCTTGTGGAAGGCTACCCGAAATGTTTGTTAAACAATTTAAAGGCAATGCTACCAAATAATAATTGAGTATATGTAAACTTCTGACACACTGGGAATGTGATGAAATAAATAAAAGCTGAAATAAATAATTCAACTATTATTCTGACATTTCTTATTCTTAAAATAAAGTGGTGATCCTAACTGAAACCAAGACAGGGAATTTTAAAATGTCAGGAATTGTGAAAAACTGAGTTTAAATGCGTTTGGCTAAGGTGTATGTAAACTTCCGACTTCAACTGTATATACATCTGAAGATCATCCCTGGGCTTGGACAGTAAAGGGGTTGCAGAGGAGGTGGAGTTGGTCAAGCATGGTGGACAAAGACCACTCTCTCCCAGCCAATCCCCAGCAGAGGAGGTGGAGCTGGTCAAGCACGGTGGACAAAGACCACTCTCTCCCAGCCAATCCCCAGCAGAGGAGGTGGAGCTGGTCAAGCACGGTGGACAAAGACCACTCTCTCCCAGCCAATCCCCAGCAGAGGAGGTGGAGCTGGTCAAGCACGGTGGACAAAGACCACTCTCTCCCAGCCAATCCCCAGCAGAGGAGGTGGAGCTGGTCAAGCACGGTGGACAAAGACCACTCTCTCCCAGCCAATCCCCAGCAGAGGAGGTGGAGCTGGTCAAGCATGGTGGACAAAGACCACTCTCTCCCAGCCAATCCCCAGCCACCAAACACCATCACACACAGCATGTACAGTCCATTCAGAAAGTATTCAGAACCCTTGACCTTTGCCACATTTTGTTACGTTACAGATTTATTCTAAAACGGATTCAATTATTGTTGTTCCTCATCAATCTTCACACAATACTCCATAATGACAAAATGAAAACAGGTTTTTAGAAATGTTTGCAAATTTAAAAAAAGAATAAACAGAAATTCCTTATTTACATAATTATTCACACCTTTTGCTTTTAGACACTTTTTAATTGAGCTCAGGTGCATCCTGTTTCCATTGATCATCCTTGAGATGTTTCTACAACTGGATTGGAGTCCACCTGTGGTAAATTCAATTGATTGGGCATTATTTGGAAAGGCACATACCTGTCTATATAAGGTCCCACAGTTGACAGTGCATGTCAGAGCAAAAACCAAGCTATGAGGTCAAAGGAATTGGCCGTAGAGCTCTGAGACAGGATTGTGTCGAGGCACAGATCTAGGGAAGGATAAAATGGACGGAGCAAAGTACAGAGAGATCCTTGATGAAAACCTGCTCCAGATCGCTCAGGACCTCAGACTGGGGCAAAGGTTCACCTTCCAACAGAACAACGACCCTAAGCACACAGCCAAGACAACGCAGGAGTGGCTTCGGGACAAGTCTCTGAATGTCCCAGACTTGAACCCGATCGAATATCTCTGGAGAGACCTGAAAATATCTGTGCAGCGACACTCCCCATCCAACCTGACAGAGCTTGAGAGAATCTGCAGAGGAGAATGGGAGAAACTCCCCAAATACGAGTGTGCCAAGCTTGTAAAGACTTGAGGCTGTAATCGCTGCCAAAGGTGCTTCAACAAAGTACTGAGTAAAGGGTCAGAATACTTATGTAAATATTTGTAATACATTTGCATCATTTTGGGGTGTTGTGTGTAGATTGACAAGTGGAAAAAATGATTTAGAATAAGGCTGTAATGTAACAAAATGTGGAAAAAGTCAAGGGGTCTGAATACTTTCCTGAATGGACTGTATACGTTTGACCATCCTAAGGGACCTCTTGTTGGCCATAGATGGCATTATGTCCTTATAGGGATGTTGGGATTACTGAGCAGTTTCCCAGGCCAGTGCATGAGTCACCACAGCATGAGAGCTCATTCTTCACATGCTAGTCCAGTTCAGGTGTCACATGGGCTGATCAGCCATGGGTGGTAGTAAACACTGAGTATACAACACATGAGGAACACCTGCTCTTTCCGTGACATAGACTGACCAGGTGAATCCAGGTGAAAGCTATGATCCCTTATTGATGTCACCTGTTATATCCACTTCAATCAGTGTAGATGAAGGGGAGGAGACAGGTTGAACAAGGAGTTTTAAGCTTTTGAGACACTTGAGATATGGGATTGTGTCTGCCAGAGAACAGTTCTGGGAGATTCAGGATGGCATTCCCATTGGAGAGGTGTGTTGGTTCAATGTGGTGAACACCTGCCTTAGGAGTTTCATCACACGTGGTTGCACCCTGCCCATCCACTATAATGTCACCAAGTCAACGTGTACGGCATTTCCAGGGCACTAAATGACTAGTCTCTCAAAGCACTTCACGATGACGGAAGTGAGTGCTACGAGGCGATAGTCATTTAGCTCAGTTACCTTAGCTTTCTTGGGAACAGGAACAATGGTGGTCCTCTAGAAGCATGTGGGAACAGCAGACTGGGATTGATTGAATATGTCCGTAAACACACCAACCAGCTGGTCTGCACATGCTCTGAGGACGCGGCTAGGGATGCCGTCTGGGCCGGCAGCCTTGCGAGGGTTAACACGTTTAAATGTTTTACTCACGTTGGCTGCGGTGAAGGAGAGCCCACAGATTTTGGTAGCGGGCGTGTCAGTGGCGCTGTATTGTCCTCAAAGCTAGCAAATAAGTTATTTAGTTGGTCTGGGAGCAAGACATCGGTGTCCCCGACGGGGCTGGTTTTCTTTTTGTAGTCCGTGATTGACTGTAGACCCTGCCACATACGTCTCATGTCTGAGCCGTTGAATAGCGACTCTACTTTTTCTCTATACTGACGCTTAGCTTGTTTGATTGCCTTGTGGAGGGAATAGCTACACTGTTTGTATTCAGTCATGTTTCCGGTCACCTTGCCATGATCACTTAACCAGGTGTGTGTTTCTTCATCAGGATTTCATGGGTTTAGTTTTTAAAGTGTTCTGCTCTGCCAGCCAGCACCTTGCCTAACCAGGTGTGTGTTTCTTCATCAGGGTTTCATGGGTTTAGTTTTTAAAGTGTTCTGCTCTGCCAGCCAGCACCTTGCCTAACCAGGTGTGTGTTTCTTCCACCTTCAGACTGTCCACTTATGTACCTGCCACTTAACAGCTAACGTGTAATGTTCTGCACTTAAAGTGCTGTACTGGCACTCACAGTAACAGCAACCTAGCTGGTGACCCATTTACCTGAGCATTACTGGGTGAGTGGAGGCTCTATTCTACAGTAAGACCCCTCTAGCAAGGCCATGTTCACTCCCTCTCGCTCTCCCCCACCCTCTCGCTCTCTCCCCACCCTCTCGCTCTCTCCCCCACCCTCTCGCTCTCTCCCCCACCCTCTCGCTCGACCCCACCCTCTCGCTCGACCCCACCCCCACCCTCTCTCTCTCGACCCCACCCCCACCCTCTCTCTCTCCCCCACCCTCTCTCTCTCCCCCACCCTCTCGCTCAACCCCACCCCCACCCTCTCTCTCTCTCGCTCCCCACCCTCTCTCTCTCCCCACCCTCTCTCTCTCCCACCTCTTGCTCAACCCCACCCCCACCTCTCTCTCTCCCCACCTCTCTCTCTCCCCACCCTCTCGCTGACCCCACCCTCTCTCTCCCCACTCTCTCTCTCTCTCTCTCTCCCACCCTCTCGCTCGACCCCAACCTCTCTCTCTACTCCACCCTCGCTCTCTTGTCGAGGCGTTGAAGCGAAATTAAAGCACAACACTATGAAAAACGTCTCCCTCTCTATTTCTTACTGCAAATTAAAACTCTTTCTCTCTCTACCCCCTCTCTCTATCTTTCCCTTTCTTTATTTCTTCCCACTCTCTCTCTCTCTCTCTCTCTCTCTCGCTCCCTGGTTCTCTCTCTCGCTCTCTTCTCCCCTCTCTCTCTCTCCCTGGTTCTCTCTCTCGCTCTCTTCTCTCTCTCTCTCTCTCTCTCTCTCTCTCTCTCTCTCTCTCTCTCTCTCTCTCTCTCTCTCTCTCTCTCTCTCTCTCTCTCTCTCTCTCTCTCCTCCAGCAGGCTTTATATAACTTAATTGGTTTTCATTAATTATTAGCTGTTTTTGCCACTGCTTACCTTGTTGAGGCTTTGAGACGCCTTGTTCACACCCAAACTAAAGAGCAAACATCTCTCTTTCTCACTGCATATTTCCATAGCCACCCCAAAAACATTAATATCTCTCTCTCTCTCGCTCTCAATAATGTCTGGGACTTATTTCCATTGTTAAATCCTAGAGGATAATACATAATAAAGTCTGGGACTTATTTCCATTGTTAAATCATGGAGGATAACACACAATAAAGTCTGGGACTTATTTCCATTGTTAAATCGTGGAGGATAACACACAATAAGGTCTGGGACTTATTTCCATTGTAGTCCTCTTGAAACAAGATGGCTAGGCAAGATCGAACACACAGTTAAACAAGGTATGGCATTGAGATAATAAAGCATAAAAACTAAGAAGAAGAACATCCATATCATCATTGCAGTTACATTGTAGGTGATATTCATATCGGCACAGAAGACATCAAACATGTTTTTACTTTATTTTTAAAGCTGCCCAGAGAGGACGTTGTTTTCATGGGCAGAGGAAACTCATTCCACTCTGAGGCTCCAGTATACAAGACAGTACCTTTCCCAGCACTACTCCTGAACCTGTATAAGCACACCTCAGCAACACCTGATCTGGTGCTGTGGTTGTGTGCATCCCTAACACGAGGAATCTCTTACATATCTGGGCGCAGGACCATAAATACTCCTGTAAACCAAACCTAGTCCAATCTGGGACACCCTAGCCTCAACAGGCAGCCAGTTTAGTTCCTGAAAGCAGCTCCTGCCTATGTGAGTACGTGGACTCACCTTCAATACTACCCTGATCAGCTTATTCTGGGCTATCTGGAGCTTCCCCTTCATACGTTAAGATACGCCCCCAAATCAGGAAGTACTAGCGTAATCAAAACGGCTTTGAATGAGGGCAGTTGCTAGCACTTTCATGGAGTCCTAATCAAGCAGGTTGGACTTGCTAGCCAAAAACTTAGTCCTGGCATTAACCTTCCCTAGCACTTTATTGTCTGCGCTCACACCTCCCAAGCTTCCATCCAGGGGACATCCCAGGTAGTTAACAGAGGTTTCAGTAGTCAGCACCTCGCCCCCTTGACTCCACTCTGATTTCAGACGACCTACTTAATGTAGGTCTGGATTGCCTCCGTTTTCCCTACAGTAAGTGCCGAGATAGATTATTATCTCCAAGCCATTTGGCTAATGTTAGTAAGCTCTGGGCTAAGTATGCTCTCCAACACAGTTTTACTTTTGTGAGCCACCAGAAGTGTAGAGTCATCCGCATAAAGGAGAAGACGGCAAGAACAAGCATCTTTCATATCATTAATATACAGTAAAAACAGTAGAGGCCCAAGCGCGCTCCCCTGCGGAATGCCACAACTCGTTGGTTTTGCCTGAGACAGTGACCCATTAACCTCTAGTACTTGCTCCCTACCTAATAAATAAGACATTACCCAGCCTAGAGGGACGCTGCTTATTAATTCCAGTGCCTCCATTTGGGAGATTGGGAGACAGAGGTTAACTGTATCAAAGGCCTTTTGTGGGTCAAGCAGTAACATTCCACAGAGATTTCCCTCATCAATCTCTTTCCTGATGAAGTCCGTCAAGTAAAGTAGACATGAATCAGTAGACTATGTTTTTTAAAACCCAACAGACAATCATACAATAGACTTTATTTGTTGACATATTCATAAATTTGCTCAAGTACAACTCTCTCAGGGATCTCTGATGTTACACTGAGGACAGATACAGGCATATAATGCCCAGGTTCAGACTTTATCCCCTTCTTATACAGAGGATAAATACAGGCCTGTAATTCCCAGGGTCAGACTCTATCCCGTTCTTATACAGAGGATAAATACAGGCCTGTTATTCCCAAGGTCAGACTTTATCCCCTTCTTAGACAGAGGTATAACTTTGTCTTGTTTCATGTCCCTGGGAAAGATGCCTTGTTCAAGAGAGAGATTAACGATATGCGTATGTGATAGTCCTGTGTGTAGCTGTGTAGAGAGTCAGGCGCAGGACAGCAGAATAGCGTAATCAAAGAAATGTACTCAAAACACACAATAAATAGGGGAAACACACGAGCCCAGAGAAACAGACTGAGTAACAACAAAACAATCAATCACAAAGACATGGGGGGGCAGAGGTTTAGATAAGGAACATGTAATTAGTGATTGGAAACCAGGTGTGTATAATGAAGACAAAAACATAGAAAATGAAAAGTAGATCGGCGGTAGCTAGAAAACCAGCGACGTCGACCCGACGAAAGCCACCCGAACATAGAGAGGGACCAACTTCGGCTGAAGTCGTGACAAGCGTAATACAAGGGTCCAATTTGCTCAGCAGAATCTCTAAGAAACCTTGCAGGAATATTATCCAGTTCTGTGGCTTTGGAGCATTCAATCTCTGCCAGGTTACTGACTAGTTTGGCTGTTTCTGCCTTTGCAAAAGAAAAAGAGTATGGCTGAACCCCTAACTCTGCATAATACTTTTTTGCTTAGTTGTTTCCATACAAACCAGTACTGGTGGGCAGCTTGCTAAACAACGTGCTGGCAACAGAAGTAAAACAATAGTTGAATTAATTGGCAACCTCTGCTTTTTCAGTCCAATATTGTTTACTTTGTTTTTGGTAGTACTACTACAGCCTAGTTCGTTAAATGATTTCCAAAGCTTTTTAGGGTCATTTTTTATCTCAGTTATTTTTCTCAGCAAAGTAACCCCTCTTAGCTTCATCCATCCTGCTATGTGCTTCATTTCTGTAATGTTTATATAGGACAAAATCAGGCTGCTCTTGAGAGTTCTTACATTTCTTAAAGGTCTTATTCCTTAAACCAAGGGCTATATCTCTGCTTTATCCTGACCCGTCTAATGGGAGCCATCGCATTCACCACATCAAGGAATCTACATTTAAAAGATTCCCAGGCGCTGTCTACCCCTACACAATCCAGCACAGGTGACCAGTAAATTGTATCCACCTACTCCCTAAACACACTTAAATATATATTTTAAAAACCTCCTTGTGCAAAATGATTCGGTATTGAAATCCCCTAACGAAATTATTTCCTTCGCCAAGGAATCATTACAGTTTGACAACACAATTTCGAGGCCTTCATAGAATGCATTCTGCTTGTACGGCCTGTGACAACCCCAAAAATCGGCTTGGTTTTGGGAACGCAGATATCCAGCCAGACAATCTCCAGTTCAACGCTTAAATCCGATCTGACGTTATAAGCAATGTCTGATCTTACAAACGCACATATCCCCCCACCATTCCGATTCTTCCTGACAACAAAGTCTGAGATGAATCCAACCTCCCGCTGCACCGCCTCCGGTGGCCTCTCTGCCGCCATGGAGCACCCCTCCCCAGGTGCTCTCTACATCCTCGGTAAGTCCTCTGGTCCCACTCCACCATCAATGCTCACACACCGCTCGGTTACAGCACACAGACTGCAACGGTAAGCATTTCGCTACACTCGCATTAACATCTGCTAACCATGTGTATGTGACAAATAACATTTGATTTGATTTGATCATTGACCCCGTGTCCATCGTTGCATTTTAGATGAATCCACTGCGTGCATTCCAAACATACCAAAGCTTTGCTATTACTCTCTATCCAATGTTCACAAGAGGAGCATGGGTGCATAGGCCATTTGATGGTGTTTGTGATAAACTGAGGTCCAGGGCATTGATGGATATCACCCGAGAAGAGAAGGCATAGAGTTATTATAAGATCTCCACCATTAATTTGAGATTTCAGACTGGCTTTCGATGATCGTTTTGGTTTGTGCCAAGGTCTAATGAAAGTTTGGTGTATAACATTCCTTTCAAATCCCAAGTGCTGGATGCCACCAAAAGTGTTTGCATGACCGAAAGGTTGCTGAGAATGATTTACTATTCCTTCATCTAGATTGCAGATGCAATTATTTACAGTGACATTTAAAACAAACACCTTGGTGGTGTGGTGGTGGTAGTACCTTGGTGGTGGTGGTGGTACCTTGGTGGTGGTACCTTGGTGGTGGTGGTGGTACCTTGGTGGTGGTGGTACTTTGGTGGTGGTACCTTGGTGGTGGTGGTACCTTGGTGGTGGTGGTGGTGGTACTTTGGTGGTGGTACCTTGGTGGTGGTGGTGGTGGTACCTTGGTGGTGGTGGTACCTTGGTGGTGGTGGTGGTACCTTGGTGGTGTGGTGGTGGTGGTACCTTGTTGGTGTGGTGGTGGTGGTACCTTGTTGGTGTGGTGGTGGTGGTACCTTGGTGGTGGTGGTACCTTGTTGGTGTGGTGGTGGTGGTGGTACCTTGGTGGTGTGGTGGTTGTGGTACCTTGGTGGTGTGGTGGCACCTTGGTGGGTGGTGGTGGTGGTGGTACCTTGGTTGTGGTGGTGGTGGAACCTTGGTTTGGTGGTGGTTGTACCTTGGTGGTGGTACCTTGGTGGTGGAGGTGGTACCTTGGTGGTGGTGGTACCTTGGTGGTGGTGGTGGTACCTTGGTGGTGGTGGTGGTGGTACCTTGGTGGTGGTGGTACCTTGGTGGTGGTGGTGGTACCTTGGTGGTGGTGGTACCTTGGTGATGTGGTGGTGGTGGTACCTTGTTGGTGTGGTGGTGGTGGTACCTTGTTGGTGTGGTGGTGGTGGTACCTTGTTGGTGTGGTGGTGGTGGTACCTTGGTGGTGGTGGTACCTTGTTGGTGTGGTGGTGGTGGTGGTACCTTGGTGGTGTGGTGGTTGTGGTACCTTGGTGGTGTGGTGGTACCTTGGTGGTGGTGGTGGTGGTGGTACCTTGGTTGTGGTGGTGGTGGAACCTTGGTTTGGTGGTGGTTGTACCTTGGTGGTGGTACCTTGGTGGTGGAGGTGGTACCTTGGTGGTGGTGGTACCTTGGTGGTGGTGGTGGTACCTTGGTGGTGGTACCTTGGTGGTGTGGTGGTGGTGTGGTGGTGGTGGTACCTTGGTTGTGGTGGTGGTGGTACCTTGGTGGTGGTACCTTGGTGGTGGTACCTTGGTGGTGTGGTGGTGGTGGTACCTTGGTTGTGGTGGTGGTGGAACCTTGGTTTGGTGGTGGTGGTACCTTGGTGGTGGTGGTACCTTGGTGGTGATGCTACCTTGGTGGTGGTGGTGGTGGTGGTGGTGGTGGTGGTGGTGGTACCTTGGTGGTGGTGGAGTGGCTCTTTAGATCAGATGGATTCTCTCTCTGTTTTTTTTAGAACAATCTCACCTGCTACAGAAAGGTCCCTGCTGGTTTACCTGTCAATCATAGTTGTTTCCATTTGTGCCTGGCCTGCCAAGTACCCCTGCTGTGGGTTGGTGCTATTGTCCCATCCTGGCAACCTGCTGTGGGTTGGTGCTGTTGTCCCATCCTGGCAACCTGCTGTGGGTTGGTGCTATTGTCTCAACCTGGTTGTCGCAGAGCAGAGCCTCAAGCATGTTGCGCAGGGATCTCTGATGCTATTAAGAGGTACGATAAAGAGCCAGCAAAGGGGTTCTAGGAAATATGGCTCTCTGAACTGCTGAGAATCATCATTTCCTGGTAAACAACAGTGTAGGATTGATAAGGAAGTCATTCAGATTTTTTCCCCCCTGTTACTCTGTGCATCTTATTGTCTGTGTGTCTGTGTGTCTGTGTGTCTGTGTGTCTGTGTGTCTGTGTGCCTGTGTGTCTGTGTGTCTGTGTGTATGTAATGTAACAGTCATAGTTCGTTTGCAATAGTTCTTGTCTGCAAAATCATGTTAGTCATGCTAGTCCTCAGTTCGGGTCAATTTTTTATACTCAGACAATTACACTGCTTGTGTGACTGACCACTGCCAAAAATATACAAAGCACTCTTTTCACTTTTACCTGCTAAATCACCAGCATTACATAGTTCTTCTTTACTGGATTGTATTGATGTTTGGCTTTGAGGATCCCCCCCATCTACACCATTAGTAAGTGTCCTTTGAATATACATCTCCTTCAAGGACTGGGGCCGTGATTAAATCCCATGTCACTTTGTCGGATAAGCACCATTTTAAAGAAGAAGTTTACCCAAAATCCAGAAACTCCAAAGTGATTCCATACATTCAAACTAGTTCAACAGAGTTTGCCCTCTCCCTCTCTCTCTCCCTGAATTGCAGAACTGACACAGCTGCAAAAACAGGTCATGTGACTCGTGACGTTGCTGGATGCAATCTTCTAGCTCTGCTTCGTTTTCAGTGAATCCATGATTCACAAATCCGCTTAGTTATTTATTGAAAGCGTACAGACAAATTAGCTATTTTTTGTCAAAAGTACAATCGGTTTAGGGTCAGGAAAGGTAGTTTTTTATATCATTATTTTATGCACCAGACTGCCACAGAAGCTTAACTAGGTCTTTCCTTGCAGCACTCGACCACACGACTGGACAATAATCAAGATTAGACAAAACTAGAGCCTACAGAACTTTGCGTTTTGGAGTGTAGTGTCAAAAAAGCAGAGCATCTCTTTATTACGGACAGACCTCTCCCCATCTTTACAACCGTTGAATCTAAATGTTTTGACCATGACACTTTACAAACTAAGGTAACACCAAGTAATTTAGTCTCCTCAACTTGTTCAACAGCCACACCCACCATTCATTACCAGATTCAGCTGAGATCTAGAATTTAGGGAATGACTTGTACCAAATAAAATGCTCTTAGTTTTAGAGATGTTCAGGACCAGTTTATTACTGGCCACCCATTCCAATACAGCCTGCAACTCTTTGTTAAGGGTTTCAGTGACTTCATTAGCTGTGGTTGCTGATGTGTTTAGGGTTGAATCATCAGCACACATGGACACACATGCTTTGTTCAATGCCAGTGGCAGGTAGAGCTGCCCTGCGGTACACCACACTTTACATGTTTGACATTAGAGAGGCTTCCATTAAAGAAAACCCTTTGAGTTCTATTAGATAGATAGCTCTGAATCCACAATATGGCAGAGGTTGAAAAGCCATAATACGTTTTTTCAACAACAGGTTATGGTCAGTAATATCAAAGGCTGCGTTGACATCTAACAGTAGAGCTCCCACAATCTTCTTATTATCAATTTATTTCAACCAATCATCAGTCCTTTGTGTCAGTGCCGTACGTGTGAAGTGCCATTCTCTATAAGCATGCTGAAAGTCTGTTGTTCATTTGTTTCCAGAGAAAAAGCATTGTATTTGGTCAAACACCATTTTTCCCAGCATTTTGCTAAGAGCTGGCAGCAAGCTTATAGGTCTGCTGTTAGAACCAGTAAAGGCCGCTTTACCACTCTTCAGAAGCGGAATTAGTTTGTCTTTCTGCCCATAATTTCATTTAAAGTACTCCAATGTTTTTTTTCCAATATTCTTTATATCATTGATATTGTCTTCATAATACAGTTACTTCTTCTTTTTGTTGAGTTTAGTCACATAATTTCACCTTGTGCAAATGCACATATCCCCCCACTATTCCAATTCCAATCCTTCCTGACAACAGAGTAATTGCCTATGTCAATTTCTGAGTCACAGAAACTTTCACCCAATGTGCAGTAAGTCAGCCAGTCAGATGTGCAGCCAGACTTATTAGCCACTCCTTTAGACCCATCTCTTTCAACCATACAGGTTTTCAATTCCTCATCAATCCATAGAGCCTTAACAGTTCTAACGGTCAGTTTCTTATCAGGTGCATGTTTATCAATAATTGAAAGAAGAAATATCATAAATTAATTAAGTGCAGAGTCTGGATGCCTTAACCTGTTTGAGCTAGGGGGCAGTATTTTGAAGTTCGGATGAAAAACGTGCCCAAAGTAAACTGCCTGTTACTCAGGCCCAGAAGCTAGGATATGCACACAATTAGTAGTATTGGATAGAACACACTCTGAAGTTTGTTAAAATAATGTCTGTGGGTATAACAGAACTGATATGGCAGGCAAAAACTAGAGGGAAATCCATCCAAGAAAATGTGATTTTGTGAGGTGGCTCCTTTTCCAATGGGTTGTTGTGAAATATAATTGTTAATATACATAATAGTGTACGTAAGGATCGATTAGAAACATTGTTTGATTTGTTTGGACAATGTTTCTAGGTATATTTTGAACGATCTGTATGTCTTGTATTATGGGCGAGTGGACGGTGGATTTTCTGAACAGAACGCGCCAACCAAACGGAGCTTTATGGATATAAAGAGGGACTTTTTGGAACAAAAGGAACATTGATTGTCTTGCTTGGACACTTCGGATTACCATCAGCAGAAGATCTTCAAAGGTAAGCAATTTATTTAATCTCTTTTTATGTGTTCTGTGACACCCGAGCTGGTTTTATTATTATGCTAATGTTGGAAGTACACGGGGCACTGTCCTCAGACAATCAAATGTTATGCTTTCGCCGTAAAGCCTTTTGGAAATCTGACAACGCTGTGAGATTGACAAGATTCTAAGCTTTTGAATTTTCATGAATGTTTGAAATTAGCATTTCTGTCATTTGAAGTTGGCACTCTGCAATTTCACCGGATGTTGTAGAGGTGGGACGTGACTGTCCCACCATGCGCAGAGAGGGTAATAGGGAGCAGTGGGGCGCTACCCGACACTACCCGGTGAAATGTAAGGCGCCAAATTCAAAATCCAAAAGTTGAATTATTAAACATTCATCAATATACAAGTGTTGCATAGTCATCAAAAGCTCTGCTTCTTGGCAATATCACAGCGTTGTCAGATTTCAAAAAGGCTTTACAGCGAAAGCACAACATTTGATTGTTTGAGGATAGCACTTACAATATTTAACCATTAGCATAAATTCATAAACCAGCGCGGTTCACACAAAACCCATTTCACAGCGAAAACAAATCCCTTACCTTTTGAAGAACTTCTGCTGAGGGCTCCCCAAGTGTCCAACGAAGACAACAATGGTTATTTTGTTAGAAAAAGTCATTTATTATATCCATAAATCTCTGTTTGGTTGGTGCGTTATGTTCAGAAAATCCAATGTCGAATCGCCCATTGAAACGTGAAGAGAACGCGTTCAAATATACCTATAAGCCTTTCCTAAACAAATCAAATACCAATTATAATGCATCCTTAGCTATCCTTTTATGAATATTAGCGATAATATTTCACTCGAATGGTAACCTAAACGTTATAGAAGTAAAATAAAGTGGGGCGCGCACCCAGACTCGCGCCCGAGAAAACATTTCAGGTCCCCTTACCATTTCCTGTTCCTTTCTGTTTTGCTTACTCCAATCACTCCCAGTCTTTGTATATAGACTGTTGACATCTAGTGGAAGTCATGGGTACTGCAATCCAGGAGCTGGATTGCCTTGAAGTCAATGGGGATAGTGTCAAACAGAGCAAAGGTCACCAAAAACTGCATTTCCGGATGGATTTTCCTCAGGTTCGCCTGCTATATCAGTTCTGTTATACTCACAGACATTATGTTAACAGTTTTTAATTATGTGCATATCCTATTTTCTGAGCCTGAGTGGCAGGCATTTTACTTTGGGCACGCCAGACTCTCCAAAACCGTCACCTGTGCTGCCGCTCCCTAAGAAGTTAAGGGCCTTTAACTTAAACTGTCCACATCAAACATGTATGTTATTATTATGTGTGTAGCTGACTGTCAATACACAATACACTGCTGTTACCAGATGGAAAAGACTGCTCCCTGACGTCCGTGGCCCATGCACTGAGGAAAGTGTTCAGGAACAGTGGTAAGCAAGGCTGCATTCATCATGATGTGTTCCTACTGCATTGATGAATGTCAACTGCAAACCCTTTTCCAAAGCAGATGCGCTTATCCAGAGCGACTTACAGGAGCAATTAGATTTAAGTGACCTTTCAGTTACTGGCCTAAACACTCTAGGCTACCTGCCATCTTAATTGTTTGTCTCTTTCTGCAGGGTTAGTGATTGAGGTGCTGGCCCCTCGCTTCTCCTCCTGCACGAGCTCAGACACGGTGTGGCAGAGGGTGTGCTGTAAGCTGCTGGAGAACGTCCCAGAGAGCTGGCTGGAGAGAGTGCTCACTGGGCTGGTGCAGGCTGTCAACAGGTAAGGGAAGGGGAGATAGCTAGAGGTTATAAAAAGGTGTCAAAAACAGTCTGCATCTTTTCCCCATCTCTTTCTCTCGTAATGTAAGTGTTATTTTTCCACCAAAACAGACAGAGGTCTAGGAACATGGATAACCTGGTGTTGAAGAACTAACGGGCCCAGTTTGGCATTACCAAAATGATGCTGCTCCAATATAGTATGAGGTGAGACAGCTGCTGCTGCTCCAATATAGTATGAGGTGAGACGGATGCTGCTGCTCCAATATAGTATGAGGTGAGACAGCTGCTGCTGCTCCAATATAGTATGAGGTGAGACAGCTGCTGCTGCTGCTGCTGCTCCAATATAGTATGAGGTGAGACGGCTGCTGCTGCTCCAATATAGTATGAGGTGAGACGGCTGCTGCTGCTCCAATATAGTATGAGGTGAGACGGCTGCTTCTGCTCCAATATAGTATGAGGTGAGACAGCTGCTGCTGCTCCAATATAGTATGAGGTGAGAAAGCTGCTGCTGCTCCAATATAGTATGAGGTGAGACGGATGCTGCTGCTCCAATATACTATGAGGTGAGACAGCAGCTGCTGCTGCTCCAATATAGTATGAGGTGAGACAGCTGCTGCTCCAATATAGTATGAGGTGAGACAGCAGCTGCTCCAATATAGTATGAGGTGAGACAGCAGCTGCTCCAATAGGAACTGATGAGGAACTGGGCAGTCAGTCGTTCATTCTGTACTATTAGTCTAGTCAGTCTGTCATTGTTGGAACTGGAAATCCTCTGTTATAGCTGTGGTCTTTAACATCATTCCTGTTGTTTTGAGGAGTATCTTCTGGGCTCCGTGGCTCAGGACAGGAGACAGGACACTACTTATACAGTATACACTAAACCAAGACGTTAGGGTTGTGATGATATATGTGGATTTACTGTATGACAATGTTGTTGACCGTGTGTGAAAATGTGTTTGTCCAGGTGCTTCGGTCGCTGTTCCAGGCCTGGAGAAAACCCCTGGGACAACTACTGGGACAATCCCAGGGCCAACCCCAGGGCCATAAGCTATCCAGAAGCTCTGCGTGAGAAGGGCTCTGCTGTATGTTGGACTAGAGATTAATGCAGAGATACAGGACAACTTCCAGGTGACACCTCCAACACTACAACACAGTATTATACCATCAGAGATACAGGACTAGTCTCAGATAACACTACAACACAGTATTATATCATCAGAGATACAGGACTAGTCTCAGATAACACCTCCAACACTACAACACAGTATTATATCATCAGATATACAGGACTAGTCTCAGATAACACTACAACACAGTATTATATCATCAGAGATACAGGACTAGTCTCAGATAACACTACAACACAGTATTATATCATCAGAGATACAGGACTAGTCTCAGATAACACTACAACACAGTATTATATCATCAGAGATACAGGACTAGTCTCAGATAACACTACAACACAGTATTATATCATCAGAGATACAGGACTAGTCTCAGATAACACTACAACACTACAACACAGTATTATATCATCAGAGATACAGGACTAGTCTCAGATAACACCTCCAACACTACAACACAGTATTATATCATCAGATATACAGGACTAGTCTCAGATAACACTACAACACAGTATTATATCATCAGATATACAGGACTAGTCTCAGATAACACTACAACACAGTATTATATCATCAGATATACAGGACTAGTCTCAGATAACACTACAACACAGTATTATATCATCAGATATACAGGACTAGTCTCAGATAACACCTCCAACACTACAACACAGTATTATATCATCAGAGATACAGGACTAGTCTCAGATAACACTACAACACTACAACACAGTATTATATCATCAGAGATACAGGACTAGTCTCAGATAACACCTCCAACACTACAACACAGTATTATATCATCAGATATACAGGACTAGTCTCAGATAACACTACAACACAGTATTATATCATCAGAGATACAGGACTAGTCTCAGATAACACCTCCAACACTACAACACAGTATTATATCATCAGAGATACAGGACTAGTCTCAGATAACACTACAACACTACAACACAGTATTATATCATCAGAGATACAGGACTAGTCTCAGATAACACTACAACACAGTATTATATCATCAGAGATACAGGACTAGTCTCAGATAACACCTCCAACACTACAACACAGTATTATATCATCAGAGATACAGGACTAGTCTCAGATAACACTACAACACTACAACACAGTATTATGTCATCAGAGATACAGGACTAGTCTCAGATAACACTACAACACTACAACACAGTATTATATCATCAGAGATACAGGACTAGTCTCAGATAACACTACAACACTACAACACAGTATTATATCATCAGATATACAGGACTAGTCTCAGATAACACCTCCAACACTACAACACAGTATTATATCATCAGAGATACAGGACTAGTCTCAGATAACACTACAACACTACAACACAGTATTATATCATCAGAGATACAGGACTAGTCTCAGATAACACTACAACACTACAACACAGTATTATGTCATCAGAGATACAGGACTAGTCTCAGATAACACTACAACACAGTATTATATCATCAGAGATACAGGACTAGTCTCAGATAACACCTCCTACACTACAACACAGTATTATATCATCAGAGATACAGGAATAGTCTCAGATAACACTACAACACTACAACACAGTATTATACCATCAGAGATACAGGACTAGTCTCAGATAACACCTCCTACACTACAACACAGTATTATATCATCAGAGATACAGGACTAGTCTCAGATAACACTACAACACTACAACACAGTATTATATCATCAGATATACAGGACTAGTCTCAGATAACACCTCCAACACTACAACACAGTATTATATCATCAGAGATACAGGACTAGTCTCAGATAACACTACAACACTACAACACAGTATTATATCATCAGAGATACAGGACTAGTCTCAGATAACACCTCCAACACTACAACACAGTATTATATCATCAGAGATACAGGACTAGTCTCAGATAACACTACAACACAGTATTATATCGTCAGAGATACAGGACTAGTCTCAGATAACACCTCCAACACTACAACACAGTATTATGTCCCCAAACCTTCGGGTCTGTCCACCTCTAGGTTGTGTTCATTTGAGAAAGTGAAAAATCAAATCATAATTAAAAAGATATAGCACTATCAGAGCTGGATTGGTAAGAGATACCACTATCATAATCAAACCAGACTCAGAGCTGGATTGGTAAGAGATACCACTATCATAATCAAACCAGACTCAGAGCTGGATTGGTAAGAGATACCACTATCATAATCAAACCAGACTCAGAGCTGGATAGGTAAGAGATACCACTATCATAATCAAACCAGACTCCGAGCTGGATTGGTAAGAAATACCACTATCATAATCAAACCAGACTCAGAGCTGGATTGGTAAGAGATACCACTATCAAAATCAAACCAGACTCAGAGCTGGATTGGTAAGAGATACCACTATCATAATCAAACCAGACTCAGAGCTGGATTGGTAAGAAATACCACTATCATAATCAAACCAGACTCAGAGCTGGATTGGTAAGAGATACCACTATCATAATCAAACCAGACTCAGAGCTGGATTGGTAAGAAATAGCAAGAACAGTACAGGCTCTGGAGCAGTATGTGTACACGCTGTTTCTGTCTGGAGTCTGATGTCGTTAGGGCAACGGGCCTGCCTGCTCTGCTCAGAGAAGAGAAGAGGGATTGAGAACGTAGAGGAGAAAATGAATCTATTTCTTGCTGAATGTGTTGCACTAAAGTGTTTTCTCTGAAGGAAAACAATAGTTACACATCCCTGATCACTCTATTGAAGCAACAAAAACACTGTTGACTTTCAATACGGCTGGACTCACCTGCTCCTGCGTTCTCCAGTTGTGCTCTTTCCAAACAAACACGTGACTGGCTCAACTGTTCTGGGGAACTACGGTAAGCTTCATAATGTGACTGGCTCAACTGTTCTGGGGAACTACGGTAAGCTTCATAACGTGACTGGCTCAACTGTTCTGGGGAACTACGGGAAGCTTCATAACGTGACTGGCTCAACTGTTCTGGGGAACTACGGAAGCTTCATAACATGACTGGCTCAACTGTTCTGGGGAACTACGGGAAGCTTCATAACGTGACTGGCTCAACTGCTCTGGGGAACTACGGGAAGCTTCATAACGTGACTGGCTCAACTGTTCTGGGGAACTACGGTAAGCTTCATAATGTGACTGGCTCAACTGTTCTGGGGAACTACGATAAGCTTCATAACGTGACTGGCTCACCTGTTCTGGGGAACTACGGTAAGCTTCATAACGTGACTGGCTCAACTGTTCTGGGGAACTACGGGAAGCTTGATAGCGTGACTGGCTCAACTGTTCTGGGGAACTACGGTAAGCTTCATAACGTGACTGGCTCAACTACTCTGGGGAACTACGGTAAGCTTCATAAAGTGACTGGCTCAACTACTCTGGGGAACTACGGTAAGCTTCATAACGTGACTGGCTCAACTGTTCTGGGGAACTACGATAAGCTTCATAACGTGACTGGCTCACCTGTTCTGGGGAACTACGGTAAGCTTCATAACGTGACTGGCTCAACTGCTCTGGGGAACTACGGTAAGCTTCATAACGTGACTGGCTCAACTGTTCTGGGGAACTATGGTAAGCTTCATAACGTGACTGGCTCAACTGTTCTGGGGAACTACGGTAAGCTTCATAATGTGACTGGCTCAACTACTCTGGGGAACTACGGTAAGCTTCATAACGTGACTGGCTCAACTGCTCTGGGGAACTACGGTAAGCTTCATAACGTCACTGGCTCAACTGCTCTGGGGAACTACGGTAAGCTTCATAACGTGACAGGTGAAATTGAAGAAAGCAATCTGCTTTATCTCCTAATGTATTGCACAAGCTGACTGCAGGTATTTGCTACAAAAAGTAGCTACAAATATAAAAATGTTTTGAAAAACTTCAAAGAAATAGTATTGATGGTATTGAAAACCCATCCTATGGCTACTTCCGAATATCCCGGAATACGGTATATACAGTTGAAGTCGGAAGTTTACATACACCATAGCCAAATACATTTAAACTCCGTTTCTCACAATTCCTGACATTTAATCCTAGTAAAAATTCCCTGTCAGTTAGGATCGCCATTTTATTTTACAAATGTGAATAATCAAAGTCACCATTATTAGTCAGTTGTACAACCAAATACCTTCAACCGAAATGTGTCTTCCGCATTTAACCCAACCCCTCTGAATCAGAGAGGTGCGGGGGGCTGCCTTAATCGACATCCACGTCTTCAGCGCCCGGGGAACAGTGGGTTAACTGCCTTGTTCAGGGGCAGAACGACAGATTTTTTCCTTGTCAGCTCAGGGATTTGAACTTGCAACCCTCCGGTTACAAGTCCAACACTCTAACCACTAGGCTACCTAATAGTTGAGAGAATGATTTATTTCAGCTTTTATTTCTTTCATCACATTCCCAGTGGGTCAGAAGTTTACATACACTCAATTAGTATTTGGTAGCATTGCCTTTAAATTGTTAAACTTGGGTCAAAGTTTTGGATAGCCTTCCACAAGCTTCACACAATAAGTTGGGTGATTTTTGCCCATTCCTCCTGACAGAGCTGGTGTAACTGAGTCAGGTTTGTAGGCCTCCTTGCTCGCACACGCTATTTCAGTTCTGCCCACAAATGTTCTATAGGATTGAGGTCAAGGCTCTGTGATGGCCACTCCAATACCTGGACTTTGTTGTCCTTAAGCCATTTTGCCACAACTTTGGAGGTATGCTTGGGGTCATTGCCCATTTGGAAGACTCATTTGCGACCAAGCTTTAACTTGCTGACTGATGTCTTGAGATGTTGCTTCAATATATACACATAATTTTTCTTCCTCATGATGCCATCTATTTTGTGAAGTGCACCAGTTCCTCCTGCAGCAAAGCACCCCCACAACATGATGCTGCAACCCCGTGCTTCACGGTCGGGATGGTGTTCTTCAGCTTGCAAGCCTCCCCCTTTTTCTTCCAAACATATCGATGGTCATTATGACCAAACAGTTCTTTTTTTGTTTCATCAGACCAGAGGACATTTCTCCAAAAAGTACGATATTTGTCCCAATGTGCAGTTGCAAACCGTAGTCTGGCTTTTTTATGCTGGTTTTGGAGCAGTGGCTTCTTTCTTGCTGAGCGGCCTTTCAGGTTATTTCAATATAGTACTAGTTTTACTGTGAATATAAATACTTTTGTACCCGTTTCCTCCAACATCTTCACAAGGTCCTTTGCTGTTGTTCTGGGATTGATTTGCACTTTTCGCACCAAAGTATATTCATCTCTAGGAGACAGAACGCGTCTCCTTTCTGAACGGTATGACAGCTGCGTGGTCCCGTGGTGTTTATACTTGCATACTATTGTTTGTACAGATGAACGTGGCACCTTCAGGCATTTGGAAATTGCTCCCAAGGATGAACCAGACTTGTGGAGGTCTACCATTTTTTTTCTAAGGTCTTGACTGATTTCTTTTGATTTTCCCATGATGTCAAGCAAAGAGGCACTGAGTTTGAAGGTAGGTCTTGAAATACATCCACAGGTATACCTCCAATTGACTCAAATGATGCCAATTAGCCTATCAGAAGCTTCTAAAGCCATGACATCATTTTATTGAATTTTCAAGTTGTTGAACCGAAAAATACATATATTCAACTTTCACTTTCAACCAAAACCGAATGTACTGTATATTGAACGTCTGGCATTGTCGTTTTTTCAATGTCTTTTGAATGACATTTTGCTGGGTAGGAAAGTTCCCGGCTTCACAGAGACCGCTTTCAAAGTAAATGCTACATATGTGGTCTCAATCGGAAATTACCTTTAAATGGTGCATTACTGACAAAGCACGATGGGACCGAATGCTGGCCTAAGGCTTTTCTACTCACATACAGCTACGGAATTACTTTCTTTCATCAGGGGTCAAACCAATGATTGGATTCTACTTTTCCAGTTACATTATAATAACGACTTGTGCATCAGTCTTGACTGAGTGTCCTTGTAACTAATAGCCGTAATAGGTTGAATGGCTGTAACTGAGGTATGTATTTATAAAACTATGTAGGAACATAACGAGAAAATGCCACAATGATAATACTGCTTTGTCAAAGGAGCAAGGTCACGTTTAAGTCAATTTCATGTTCTCATATTCCAGCAGTTTATTCTGTCAAATTGTCAGTTGTTTTCTTTGTCAGTCAGTGATCAGTCTCTCTAGACATCCGGGTTGCCTACCACAACGTTCCAATAGTTCCTACTTCACACGTCTGTACGGAACAGAACGTCAGTTTGGCATAGAGGAACTACATCATTGCCTACGTCACTGCCTTATCCGCTTGTTGCCCACATCCCCAGGACACAAAGTAGTAGCTAGCGAGATGGAGATCACAGAGGTTATTTCACAAGTGGCTCGTTTGCATCCGACTACCTTCACTAAAAACACTGAAAAGGTTTTGCCTGAAAACTTTGGTTTTGAATGTAAACATTTTCCACTTTTGGATGTTACCAAGAGAGTCCTTCATTAATCCCAGACCTTAGTCACCGCTGTCGGGTTTCCGAGACTAGTCAGTGATTGAGACTCAGAAAGAAAGGCAGTTGCATTCCACTACGTCCTTCACATGTAGGATATACTACATTGACACAAATAACAAGGGATTATCAGTTGTATTCTCATTGTATATTGTTACTGATGTACATAATGTTTCTACCATTGTTTCTTATGACCGAAAATTACTTCTGGACATTAGGACATCTACACTGTACAGCATATAGAAAAGTATGTGGACAGCCCTTCAAATTAGTGGATTCGGCTACTAATTTGTTGACAGATGTATAAAATCGAGCACACAGTCATGCAATCTCCATAGACAAACATTGGCCAAAACCGCATATCCTGAGGCCGCAGTTATTGTAGCTGGGAACTTTAATAAAGGAAATCTGAGGAAAATGCTACCGAAGTGCTTCCAACACATCTCCTGTGCTACTCGCATATGGAGCAACACTTTACCACTGCTACTCCCCCTTCCGTCCCGGCTACAAGGCCCTCCTCCGCCCTCCCTTCGGCAAATCAGATCACGCCTCCATTCTGCTCCTCCCCACCTATAGGCAGAAACTTAAACAGGAAGTACCCATGGTAAGGACTGTTCAACGTTGGTCTGACGAAACGGAATCTATGCTTCAAGATTGTTTTGATCACGCGTACTGGGAAATGTTCAGGGTTGCCGCTGAGAATACTATTGACATATACACTTATACACTGGGTTAATCAGGAAGTGCATAAAGGATGTTGTCCCACTGTGACGATTACAACTTATCCCCAACCGAAAAACGTGGATAGACGGCAGCATTCACACCAAACTGAAAGCGCCAACCACCGCATTTATCCATGTCAAAGTGACTGAGAACATGGATGTGTACAAACAGACCAGCTATGACCTCTGTTAGGCAATCACAGAGGCTAAACAATTCAACGGCTCAGACGCGAGACGTACGTGGCAGGGACACCAGACAATCAAGATTTGTGAAGGGAAAGCCAGCCACGTCACAGACACTGACACTTCGCCCCCAGACAAACTAAACACCTTCTTCGCCTACTTCATGGAAAACACAGAGCGGCGATGTGGGCCACTGCCGCTCACAAGGAATGTGAGCTCTCGTTCTCTGTGTAAGACAGTTAAGCGTGTTAATCCTCGCAAGGCTGCCAGCCCAGATGGCATCCCAAGACGCGTCCTCAGAGCATGTGCAGACCAGCTGGCTGGAGTGTTTTTTGGACAAAATCAATCCCTCCCTGTCCCAGTCTGTTGTCCCCACTTACTTCAAGATGTCCATCATTGTTCTTTTACCCAAGAAAATGAAGGTAACTGAACTAAATAACTATCGCCCCATAGCACTCAATTATGTAATCATGAAGTGCTTTGAGAGGCTAGTTAAGGATCATATCACCCACTACAATTTGCATACCTCCCCAACAGATCCACGGATGACGCAATCACCATCCTACTGCACACTCTCCTATGTAAGAATGCTGTTCATCAACTACAGATCAACACCATAGTGCCCTCTGTAAGAGCCATGATGCAGAAAAGAGCATTTAGCTATTTCACAGTATTATTATTTATGTATATTACTTTCACATTCATATTTTGTTCACATTTAGACCATTCCATTATGGACATGTGTATAGGAAAACCCCTTGTTAGAATGCTCCATTGGTTTAGCCTGCGTGATGTCATATCGCTGACATCATTGCTTTGCTCATTAGGCAAGAAGTCTGTTTTAAATTCATTTTCTTTGTACACTTTTCATGACTATATAAAAAAGGTCAAATGGGGAAGCTTTTGAATGTTTTTATTCGTGTCGGACTCACAACTTTTTAGATAAACTACTGTGGTTGCATTTTTCTGAGAAGGCCGTGCCTCTAAACCCTCCTCATCGTTAAGCTCAGGGCCCTGTGCAACTGGGTCCTGGACTTCCTAACGGGCCGATCTCAGGTGGTGAAGGTAGGCAACAACACCTCCGCCACGCTAATGCTCAGCACCCTCCTGTACTCCCTAATCACCAATGACTTTGTGGCGACGCAAACTCAATCATCAAGTTTGTTGACGATACAACAGTGGTAGACTTGATTACCAACAACGACGAGACAGCCTACAGGGAGGAGGTGAGGAACAGGGGACAGGGACAGAAGAGATATGCAGGGGAGAGGAGGAGGGGGACAGGGGACAGGTACAGAAGAGATATGCATGGGAGAGGAGGAGGGGGACAGGGGACAGGTACAGAAAATATATGCAGGGGAGAGGAGGAGGGGGACAGGGGACAGGTACAGAAGAGATATACAGGGGAGAGGAGGAGGGGGACAGGGGACAGGTACAGAAGAGATATGCAGGGGAGAGGAGGAGGGGGACAGGGGACAGGTACAGAAGAGATATGCAGGGGAGAGGAGGAGGGGACAGGGGACAGGTACAGAAGAGATATGCAGGGGAGAGGAGGAGGGGACAGGGGACAGGTACAGAAGAGATATGCAGGGGAGAGGAGGAGGGGGACAGGGGACAGGGACAGAAGAGATATGCAGGGGAGAGGAGGAGGGGGACAGGGGACAGGGACAGGTACAGAAGAGTTATGCATGGGAGAGGAGGTTGGGAAGAGCAGGTTGGGAAGAGCAGAGGAGAGGAAGTGGGGACAGGTTATGAAGAGGAGAGGAGGAGAGAAGGTGGGGACAGGTTGGGAAGAGCTGATGAGAGGAGGAGAGGAAGTGGGGACAGGTTGATAAGAACAGAGTCTAGGAAGAGAGAAAGTGTGAGACAGGTTGGGAAGAGCAGAGGAGAGGAGAGGAAGTGGGGACAGGTTGGGAAGAGCTGAGGAGAGGAAGTGGGGACAGGTTGGGAAGAGGAGAGGAAGTGAGGACAGGTTGGGAAGAGGAGAGGAAGTGGGGACAGGTTGGGAAGAGCTGAGGAGAGGAAGTGGGGACAGGTTGGGAAGAGGAGAGGAAGTGAGGACAGGTTGGGAAGAGGAGAGGAAGTGGGGACAGGTTGGGAAGAGGAGAGGAAGTGGGGACAGGTTGGGAAGAGCAGATTAGAGGAAGTGGGGACAGGTTGGGAAGAGCAGAGGATAGGAAGTGGGACAGGTTGGGAAGAGGAGAGGAAGTGAGGACAGGCTGGGAAGAGGAGATGAGAGGAAGTGGGGACAGGTTGGGAAGAGCGGAGGAGAGGAAGTGGGGACAGGTTGGGAAGAGGAGAGGAGAGGAAGTGGGGACAGGTTGGGAAGAGCGGAGGAGAGGAAGTTGGGACAGGTTGGGAAGAGGAGAGGAGAGGAAGTGGGGACAGGTTGGGAAGAGCAGATTAGAGGAAGTGGGGACAGGTTGGGAAGAGCAGAGGATAGGAAGTGGGACAGGTTGGGAAGAGGAGAGGAAGTGAGGACAGGCTGGGAAGAGGAGATGAGAGGAAGTGGGGACAGGTTGGGAAGAGCGGAGGAGAGGAAGTGGGGACAGGTTGGGAAGAGGAGAGGAGAGGAAGTGGGGACAGGTTGGGAAGAGCGGAGGAGAGGAAGTTGGGACAGGTTGGGAAGAGGAGAGGAGAGGAAGTGGGGACAGGTTGGAAAGAGCAGAGGAGAGGAAGTTTGGACAGGTTGGGAAGAGCTTGGCAGGGGAGTAATCGGTAACCCAGACAGTAGGGAACCAATCTCTTGTGTACTAGCTAGTCATTTGGAGACGCATCACTTTGGAGACACTTTACGAAAGGGTTTGGACGTCCCAAATGGTACCCTATTCCTTATACAAATACATACACACTACCAGTCAAAGGTTTAGACACACCTACTCATTCAAAGATCTACATTGTAGAATAATAGTGAAGGCATCAAAACTATGAAATAACACACATGGAATCATGTAGTAACCCAAAAAGTGTTAAACAAATCAAAATATATGTTATATTTGAGATTCTTCAAAGTAGCCACCCTTTGCCTTGATGACATACTCTTGGCATTCTCTCAACCAGCTTCACCTGGAATGCTTTTCCAGCAGTCTTGAAGGAGTTCCCACATATGCTGAGCACTTGTTGGCTGCTTTTCCTTCACTCTGTGGTCCAACTCATTCCAAACCATCTCAATTGGGTTGAGGTCAGGTGAATGTGCCAGGTCATCTGATGCAGTACTCCATCACTCTCCTTCTTGGTCATATAGCCCTTACACAGGCTGGAGGTGTGTTGGGTCATTGTCCTGTTGAAAAAGCAATGATAGTCCCACTAAGTGCAAACCAGATGGGATGGCGTATCGCTGCAGAACGCTTGGAGGTGTGTTGGCTGGTCTCAGACCATCCTGCGGATGTCCTGGGCTGGCGTGGTGACACGTGGTCTGCGGTTGGGATGCCGGTTGGACTTATAGTACATTCTGAAAAGTATTCAGACCCCTTGACCTTTTCCCCAAAAAATTACGTTACTGCCTTATTCTAAAATGGATTAAATAAATAATTATCTCATCAATCTACATACTACAATACTCCATAATGACAAAGCCAAAACAGGTTTTTAGACATTTTTACAAATGTGTTAAAAATTAAAAAACAGAAATATCTTCAGTATTCAGACCAATAACATTGGACTTGATTTGATCCAACTCTGGCAATCTGTTGAGTGACTGAGAGATCCTCACGAGTGACAGACAGATCCCATGAGACTATAGTCTTCTTACATGGTCATCAGATCTCCTCTTCATGCTGGCCTACCACCAATAATACAACGGTCTAATCTCAGCTCATATTAACAGTAGTGCAGACCTTAAACTACAGAAAACCTAACTCCACCAGACCAAATGGACTGGTAATTAAGCCAATGGTATGCACATTCTGTGTGTGTGTGTGTGTGTGTGTGTGTGAATTTCCTAGGTCCTACAAACCTCCCCCGTTAACCCTCCAGGCTCCTCTGCTACAAGTCTGCATGTCAGTCAGTGGTGGTCGGTACCATTTAAAATGAGGGAAGACGATCATTTTTTTCATGAGCATGGCCTTATTTCAATTATGGCATATTTGTTGACTCTCTTTCCCATTCACTCAGCTCAATGTAATTTCAATAGGTTCAGGCTACTTACTACATGAATCTCACATTTTCCCTGTGCCCATCATGAGGTTGCTACAAACTAGCCTATGAATGAACGTTTACAACGTAGGTGCACAGGTTGAGAGAAATTTGAGTAATAAAAGTGACAGACATTGACACATTCAATACCACCTTGTACACTCTTGCCTGCATCTAGATGATCTAGGGTGTAATCAATAGTCCAACAGTTGAAAACGAGAGTTTCTATTTGAAAAATTATCCCGTTTCGATCAATTTGCTTCCGTTTAATAAACATTATTCTACAGAATCGGCGGAATGAATATACCCCTGATCACACGCCAACACAGTTCACATACAAACAGCATGATCCCTTTGATTGTTGGAAAATTCCTTCTCACATCTACACGTTCCCCTCCTCTCACCTTTTCCCTTCGCTTGTGGACATAAGTGCACAACACATCAGCTGTCTGTGACCAGGGAAAACACTTTTCCAAGCCAAACCTTCATATCATAACCGCTAACCACTACACACAGCCTACATCGTTGTCACCATATTAGCTAACGTCAAGTAAAACATAGCTACTAGACTCTAACGCGTTACTAAACCCGCTACAATCATGCAGTACAGTGTACAGTCAGCAAGCAGTTTAGCAGTTACACCGGTGGGCACCGATGGCAATAAATTAATAACACCTTGACTTGGAAGAGTTACAGTGTTCGATAGCCATATCTAGCTAGGTAACATATCATCCCTCTCTGTTTGAGACGAGTGTTTGAATAAGCTAAACTAGCAAGCTACATTTTCTTGCTAAATAAGTGAAAGTGAAAAGAAAATGTGTATATATATATAGCTGGCTCTCTCTCTCTCTCTTTGTGTCTTTCTCTCTCTCTGTCTCTTGCTTTTTTTAATGTTCAACGATTGTCTTTCTACTCACCACTTTTTATGCACTGCAGTGCTAGCTAGCTGTAGCTTATGCTTTCAGTACTAGGTTCATCCTCCGATCCTTTGATTGGGTGGTCAACACGTCAGTTCATGCTTCAAGAGCTCTTATAGGTTGCAGTACGTCCTCCGGAAGAGGTAATAATTACCATGTATGTCTATGGAAGGGGGTGAGGCCTACGAGCCTCCTAGGTGTTGTATTGAAGTCAATGTACCCAGAGGAGGACAGAAACTAGCTGTCCTCCAGCTACACCATGGTGCTACCCTACAGAGTGCTGTTGAGGCTACTGCAGACCTTCATCGCAAAACAGTGTGTTTTAATCAATTATTTGGTGACCTGAATATATATTTTAAAATGCTTCATTATTTTTGTTTTTATGACATTTCCCTGAGGAGGATGGTCCTCCCTCTCCTCTGAGGAGGAGCCTCCACTGATGTCATTTACATTCAAGTGGGTCTGAAGAGTGAAAACACTATAGTGCACTATATGTGCAGTAGGGTACCATTTGGGACACATAGCTGTCTCTATTCCCGTCTACGATTAATGCACTCTAACGCCGTCTCCTCACACAGGCTTATTTGAGCATTAGAGTGTGAAGATGATCAACCAACGGGAAAGACACCATCTCACTCTCTTTTTTCCCCCCAGTCAGAGACAAGCAGGCCAGCAGACTCATTTCACAGTGCTGTTGTGTGGGGTTGCATCTAAATGTTCCACTGAGAGGGAGAAAGACAGAAACAGAGCTACTGCAGCAGCTGGCCTCTCTCTCTCTGTATGTGAGAATACAACCACCTCAGCCAAGAGGACAGGGTCCATATTCATAAAGCATCTCAGAGTATGAGCTGGCCTCTCTCTCTCTGTATGTGAGAATACAACCACCTCAGCCAAGAGGACAGGGGATCCGTATTCATAAAGCATCTCAGAGTATGAGCTGGCCTCTCTCTGTATGTGAGAATACAACCACCTCAGACAAGAGGACAGGGGATCCGTATTCATAAAGCATCTCAGAGTATGAGCTGGCCTCTCTCTCTGTATGTGAGAATACAACCACCTCAGCCAAGAGGACAGGGGATCCGTATTCATAAAGCGTCTCAGAGTATGAGCTGGCCTCTCTCTCTCTATATGTGAGAATACATCCACCTCAGACAAGAGGACAGGAGATCCGTATTCATAAAGCGTCTCAGAGTATGAGCTGGCCCCTCTCTCTCTGTATGTGAGAATACAACCACCTCAGCCAAGAGGACAGGGGATCCGTATTCATAAAGCATCTCAGAGTATGAGCTGGCCTCTCTCTGTATGTGAGAATACAACCACCTCAGACAAGAGGACAGGGGATCCGTATTCATAAAGCATCTCAGAGTATGAGCTGGCCTCTCTCTCTCTGTATGTGAGAATACAACCACCTCAGCCAAGAGGACAGGGGATCCGTATTCATAAAGCGTCTCAGAGTATGAGCTGGCCTCTCTCTCTCTATATGTGAGAATACATCCACCTCAGACAAGAGGACAGGAGATCCGTATTCATAAAGCGTCTCAGAGTATGAGCTGGCCCCTCTCTCTCTGTATGTGAGAATACAACCACCTCAGCCAAGAGGACAGGGGATCCGTATTCATAAAGCGTCTCAGAGTATGAGCTGGCCTCTCTCTCTCTATATGTGAGAATACATCCACCTCAGACAAGAGGACAGGAGATCCGTATTCATAAAGCGTCTCAGAGTATGAGCTGGCCCCTCTCTCTCTGTAAGTGAGAATACATCCACCTCAGACAAGAGGACAGGGGATCCGTATTCATAAAGCGTCTCAGAGTATGAGAGCTAATGATCTAGGATCAGTTTGAGCCTTTAGATAATAATGAATAAGATTATATGGGACAGGAAGGACCTCGTCCTAGATCAGTCCTCCTACTGTAAGAAGTGTTATTACTACGGAGAGTGTAATGTTATGACACAGGCGGTAGCCAAGTCCACGTACTACAGCATCGCTGGTTCAGTCCACTCAGTCACTTCATCACTACACTAATGGGTAAACGTGCATAAGAATGAATCAGCATAATTATGTAGCACTTAATTTTCCGAGCTGCCTTCATTAACCCGGGTCAGTAAACGTCTCCTGTCATAACTCACCTCCCTGTGTCACAAATGGTCCCCCTATCAACAGTAGTGCACCATATAGGGGGAATGGGTGCTATTTGTGACTCAACCACTGAACGTACGTCACAGTCTTCTCTCTTTATGTTTCGGTCTAGCAGTTACATATCCCCCTCTCTCAAATCGACATCTAAAAATATATTAAGTCTACGTACCTTGTACAAATGAGAATTCATGACTAGACGAGTGATTTGAATATATGGAAATATTCCAACACATTTCAGAGAGCCTCCAGATTATTCCTAATTACATTTTCATTCAAAGTGCTCTGAATATTCTGGTTGTTGTTTATTTCATGTAATTAATGTAGAGAAGTATCATTGATCTCTTTTTATAGCATCTCTCTGGAGGAGCAGCATTAGTGATCTCCTTTTATAGCGTCTCTCTGGAGGAGCAGCATTACTGATCTCCTTTTATAGCGTCTCTCTGGAGGAGCAGCATGAGTGATCTCCTTTTATAGCGTCTCTCTGGAGGAGCAGCATGAGTGATCTCCTTTTATAGCGTCTCTCTGGAGGATCAGCATTAGTGATCTCCTTTCATAGCGTCTCTCTGGAGGAGCAGCATTAGTGATCTCCTTTTATAGCATCTCTCTGGAGGAGCAGCATTAGTGATCTCCTTTCACAGCGTCTCTCTGGAGGAGCAGCATTAGTGATCTCCTTTTATAGCATCTCTCTGGAGGAGCAGCATTAGTGATCTCCTTTCACAGTGTCTCTGGAGGAGCAGCATTACTGATCTCCTTTCATAGTGTCTCTCTGGAAGAGCAGCATTAGTGATCTCCTTTTATAGCGTCTCTCTGGAGGAGCAGCATTACTGATCTCCTTTCATAGCGTCTCTCTGGAGGAGCAGCATTAGTGATCTCCTTTTATAGCATCTCTCTGGAGGAGCAGCATTAGTGATCTCCTTTCACAGCGTCTCTCTGGAGGAGCAGCATTAGTGATCTCCTTTTATAGCATCTCTCTGGAGGAGCAGCATTACTGATCTCCTTTTATAGCGTCTCTCTGGAGGAGCAGCATGAGTGATCTCCTTTTATAGCGTCTCTCTGGAGGAGCAGCATTACTGATCTCCTTTTATAGCGTCTCTCTGGAGGAGCAGCATTACTGATCTCCTTTTATAGCGTCTCTCTGGAGGAGCAGCATTACTGATCTCCTTTTATAGCGTCTCTCTGGAGGAGCAGCATTAGTGATCTCCTTTTATAGCGTCTCTCTGGAGGATCAGCATTAGTGATCTCCTTTTATAGCGTCTCTCTGGAGGAGCAGCATGAGTGATCTCCTTTTATAGCGTCTCTCTGGAGGAGCAGCATTACTGATCTCCTTTTATAGCGTCTCTCTGGAGGAGCAGCATTACTGATCTCCTTTTATAGCGTCTCTCTGGAGGAGCAGCATTACTGATCTCCTTTTATAGCGTCTCTCTGGAGGAGCAGCATTAGTGATCTCCTTTTATAGCGTCTCTCTGGAGGATCAGCATTAGTGATCTCCTTTTATAGCGTCTCTCTGGAGGAGCAGCATTAGTGATCTCCTTTTATAGCATCTCTCTGGAGGAGCAGCATTACTGATCTCCTTTTATAGCGTCTCTCTGGAGGAGCAGCATGAGTGATCTCCTTTTATAGCGTCTCTCTGGAGGATCAGCATTAGTGATCTCCTTTTATAGCGTCTCTCTGGAGGAGCAGCATTACTGATCTCCTTTTATAGCGTCTCTCTGGAGGAGCAGCATTAGTGATCTCCTTTTATAGCGTCTCTCTGGAGGAGCAGCATTACTGATCTCCTTTTATAGCGTCTCTCTGGAGGAGCAGCATTACTGATCTCCTTTTATAGCGTCTCTCTGGAGGAGCAGCATTAGTGATCTCCTTTTATAGCGTCTCTCTGGAGGATCAGCATTAGTGATCTCCTTTCATAGCGTCTCTCTGGAGGAGCAGCATTAGTGATCTCCTTTTATAGCATCTCTCTGGAGGAGCAGCATTAGTGATCTCCTTTCACAGTGTCTCTGGAGGAGCAGCATTACTGATCTCCTTTCATAGTGTCTCTCTGGAAGAGCAGCATTAGTGATCTCCTTTTATAGCGTCTCTCTGGAGGAGCAGCATTACTGATCTCCTTTCATAGCGTCTCTCTGGAGGAGCAGCATTACTGATCTCCTTCCATAGCATCTCTCTGGAGGAGCAGCATTAGTGATCTCCTTTCATAGCGTCTCTCTGGAGGAGCAGCATTAGTAATCTCCTTTTATAGCATCTCTCTGGAGGAGCAGCATTACTGATCTCCTTTTATAGCGTCTCTCTGGAGGAGCAGCATTAGTGATCTCCTTTCATAGCGTCTCTCTGGAGGAGCAGCATTAGTGATCTCCTTCCATAGCGTCTCTCTGGAGGAGCAGCATTAGTGAGGACAGAATGAAAGAGGCTGCAGCCCCACAAGACCTGTGTTTAGCCTGCCTCACAAAATCATCCTCGTGTTTCAATTGTTCATGTTGTTTCACGTAGATCCTGAAACCTACAATTTCATAAGCGTGAGAGAGAGAGAGACAGAGAGAGAGAAGGAAAAGATATGTTTCAACAATTCCTTTGTTGTTTTTTGTTGCAGGAATAGGTGTCATATAGTTCTCGCCAAATGGCTTGTCAGTCACAGTGAATAGAAAATGCTGTGAACCAACTGACAGCGTGTTTGCGAGACATCAGGTGATAAAGACAGAACTTTGCATGTTGATGAGACATCACTGCCACACAGAGACTTTTATTGCTAACCCTTTCACAACGTGTCTCCAAAAGTGAGCGTCTCCAAGTGAGTAAAAAAAACATTCAAACCAAAATCAACATGACTTTTTAGCTGTTTTAAGATCCCCAACCACGTCACTAGTGATAGGCGTTCACTAGGTTGCTACCTGTCTCCCTCTCCTCTACTGCCCAGCGTTGCTACCTGTCTCCCTCTCCTCTACTGCCCAGCGTTGCTACCTGTCTCCCTCTCCTCTACTGCCCAGCGTTGCTACCTGTCTCCCTCTCCTCTACTGCCCAGCGCTGCTACCTGTCCCCCTCTCCTCTCCTGCCCAGCGTTGCTACCTGTCTCCCTCTCCTCTCCTGCCCAGCGTTGCTACCTGTCTCCCTCTCCTCTACTGCCCAGGGTTGCTACCTGTCTCCCTCTCCTCTACTGCCCAGCGTTGCTACCTGTCTCCCTCTCCTCTACTGCCCAGCGTTCCTACCTGTCTCCCTCTCCTCTCCTGCCCAGCGTTCCTACCTGTCTCCCTCTCCTCTCCTGCCCAGCGTTCCTACCTGTCTCTCTCTCCTCTACTGCCCAGCGTTGCTACCTGTCTCCCTCTCCTCTACTGCCCAGCGTTGCTACCTGTCTCCCTCTCCTCTCCTGCCCAGCGTTCCTACCTGTCTCCCTCTCCTCTCCTGCCCAGCGTTGCTACCTGTCTCCCTCTCCTCCCCTGCCCAGGGTTGCTACCTGTCACCATCAGGATTAGCATCACACTCTCTCAGCTGTTGGCTGCTACCCCAGAGAGACCTCAGATACTGTACCTCTTCTTCTCTCCCTGACAGGACAATGTCTGCTCTGCTCTTCTGCTTTCCTCTGAACTCTGCACATTGTGTTCCTTTCCTCTGAACTCTGCACAGTCAGGATTGAGGGAAAGATGAACAGAGCAAAGTACAGAGAGATCCTTGATGAAAACCTGGTGCAGAGCACTCGGGACCTCAGACTGGGGCGAAGGTTCACCTTCCAACAGGACAACGATCCTAAGCACACAGCCAAGACAACGCAGGAGGGGCTTTGGGAGTAAATGATCTGAATACTTATGTAACATGATATTTCAGTTTTTTTTATACAATTGCAAACATTCCTAAACCTGTTTTTGCTTTGTCATTATGGGGTATTGTGTGTAGATTGACGAGGAAAAAAACTATATTTAATACATTTTAGATAAAAGGTTGTAACGTAACAAAATGTGGATGAAGTCAAAAGGTCTGAATACTTTCCAACTGCACTGTATGTATGTATGTAGGTTTTACATCCTGTGGATACTGACACTGTGACATTCTATGGTTTGGTGGGTGGGACTAGAAGGAGAACGTTGGTCTGAACTAGACATGTAGGAATCACAGCAACCAATATTGTACTTGATGGGAAATGATTGTGACATCACGATTAATTATTGGGTTTGCACTTACATTGTACGAACTATCACCCCATGTGTGTGTCTGTCCGATCAGCATGAACAATAGTTGCTAGGGTGATCTCGCAGCCTAACGAACTGAATTCTGTCCTGGAGGATCTCATCAACAGCTTGAGGGGGAATGGAGACGGCGACATGGTGTTTAGAAACAGTGTTGCCACTGGCCCTCTCTCCTTACCCCACTAAGGAGTACCAGCAGCAGCTCTAGACGGCCCTCTATATGGACACTGCCTTCAGAAAGGGTTCACAGTCGGAATTTAAAGTTGATTAAATTGCGATTTTTGAAACCACTGATCTTCAAACAATTCGCCACGATGTCATAGTGGATTATTATTATTTTTATTTTTTATTTTCTATAAATTAATACAAAAAATAAAAGCTGAAATGTCTCGAGTCAATAAGTATTCAACCCCTTTTGTAATGACAAGCCTAAATATGTTCAGGAGTAATAATGTGCTTAACAAGTCACATAATACGTTGCATGTACTCAACAGTAATAGTGTTTAACATGATTTTGTAATGACTACCTCATCTCTGCACCCCACACATGCAGTTATCTGTAAGGTCCAACAGTGAATTTTAAACACAGATTGAACCACAAGGACCAGGGAGGTTTTCCAATGCCTCGCAAAGAAGGGCACATATTGGTAGATGAATATCCCTTTGAAAGTGATGAAGTAATTAATTTAATGAAATCAAATCAAATGTATTTATAAAGCCCCCCTTACATCAGCTGATGTCACAGAGTGCTGTACAGAAACCCAGCCTAAAACCCCAAACAGCAAGCAATGCAGGTGTAAAAGCACGGTGGCTAGGAAAAATTCCTAGAAAGGCCAAAACCTAGGAAGAAACCTAGAGAGGAACCAGGCTGTGAGGGGTGGCCAGTCCTCTTCTGGCTGTGCCGGGTGCAGATTATAACAGAACATGGACAAGATTTTAAAATGTTCATAAAACAGGCAGAACAGTTGAAACTGGAGAAGCAGCACGGCCAGGTGGACTCGGGACATCAAGGAGTCATCAGGCCAGGTACAATTACACTTTGGATGGTGTATCAATACACCCAGTCACTACAAATATACAGGAGTCCTTCCTAACTCAGTTGACAAAGAGGATGGAAACCGCTCAGGGATTTCACCATGAGGTCAATGGTGACTTTAAAACAGTTACCGAGCTGTGATAGGAGAGAACTGAGGAAGGATCAACGACATTGTAAAAAGAAACTGAACAGTGTTCAACACAGGCAAAATCCTAGAGGACAACCTGGTTCAGTCTGATTTCTAACGGACACTGGGAGACAATTTCACCATTCAGCAGGACAATAATCTAAAACACAAGGCCAACTATACACTGGAGTTACTTACCAAGATGACAGTGAATGTTCCTGATTGGCTTAACAATCTATGAACTTGAAAATGCCTGTCTAGCAATGATCAACAACCAAAGCTTGACAAAGCTTGAAGATTTTTAAAAAGAATAATGGGCAAATATTGTACAATCCAAGTGTGCAAAGCTCTTAGAGCCTTACCCAGAAGGAGCCACAGCTGTTATCTTAGAGCCTTACCCAGAAGGAGTCACGGCTGTTATCTTAGAGCCTTACCCAGAAGGAGTCACAGCTGTAATCACTGCCGAAGGTGTATTGACTCAGGGGGTTGAATACGTATCTAATCAAATTATATTAGTGTTTTAAAAATGTTCTTCCACTGACATTAAAGAGTATTTTGTGTAAAATTGTTGACAAAATATTACTATTAAATCCCTTTTAATCCCACTTTGTAAGAGACTACTCAGTGTGGAAAACGGCACGGGCTGTGAATACTTTCTGAAGGCACTGTAGCTGTACTCTTAAATGTATGCAGTGCCTACATTCCCCTCAGAGTTTCATAAAGGAAAGTTCAAGGTCAAAGAGCTCCTCGTTAAATTCCATTTGCGCTCCGATTGGCCCGATGTCTACCGCTCTTGTTCCATTCATAATTGCTGATGTGTCTTCTCAGACTGGAGAAGACTGGTACAGCTGGAAAGATAAAGGCTGATCCCACCCGATTCCCTATATAGTCCTTAGGGGCCCTGGTCAAACATAATGTAACATATAGGGAATAGGGTGCTATTTGGGACTGAGACAGAGTGTGATGTCATGCTGCTTTACAGTCAGGATCACACCGGGGACTCTCTCTGTTTCTCTCTGTCTCTCTCTCTACAGTCAGGATCACACTGGGGACTCTCTCTGTCTCTCTCTACAGTCAGTATCACACCGGGGACTCTCTCTGTTTCTCTCTGTCTCTCTCTACAGTCAGGATCACACCAGGGACTCTCTCTGACTCTCTCTGTTTCTCACTGTCTCTCTCTCTACAGTCAGGATCACACCGGGGACTCTCTCTGTTTCTCTCTGTCTCTCTCTCTCTACAGTCAGGATCACACTGGGGACTCTCTCAGTCTCTCTCTACAGTTAGGATCACACCGGGGACTCTCTCTGTTTCTCTCTGTCTCTCTCTACAGTCAGGATCACACCGGGAACAAGAGCTTCCGGCGCCGACAGAGACGGCAGCCTCGCTTCACGTTCTCAGGAAACCATGCTGTATTTTGTTTTTTTATGTATTACTTCTTACATTGTTACCCCGGGAAATATTAAGTTTTATTACATACAACCGGGAGGAACTATTGGATATAAGAGCAACGTCAACTTACCAACATTACGACCAGGAATACGACTTTCCCAAAGAGGATTCTCGGTTTGCTAACCCAAACACAACAATAGACTGGATAGCACCCGGCTACTCAAAGCAACGGCGGCGCCGGAGAAGAGGGAAACGCGGCGGTCTTTTGGTCAAGCTACGTCGACGGGCGCATCGTGCACCTCTCCCGAGTATTTTAATCGCCAATGTACAGTCTCTTGACAACAAAGTAGACGAAATCAGATCAAGGGTTGCCTTTCAGAGAGACATCCGAGACTGCAACGTTCTTTGCTTCACGGAAACATGGCTCACTCAGGACACGTTATCAGAGTCGGTACAGCCACCTGGTTTCTCCACGCATCGCGCCGACAGAAACAAACATCTCTCTGGTAAGAAGAAGGGCGGGGGTGTGTGTCTTATGATTAACGAGATGTGGTGTGATCATAACAACATACAGGAACTCAAGTCCTTTTGTTCACCTGACATAGAATTCATTACAATCAAATGCCAACCGCATTATCTACCAAGAGAATTCTCCTCGATTATAATCACAGCCGTGTACATCCCCCCTCAAGCTGATACATCAACGGCACTGAAAGAAATTCATCGGACTCTATGTAAACTGGAAACCACATATCCTGAGGCTGCATTTATTGTGGCTGGGGATTTTAATAAGGCTAATTTAAGAACAAGGCTCCTGAAATTTTACCAGCATATCGAATGTGCCACCCGGCTGGTAAAATCCTGGACCACTGTTATTCCAACTTCCGTGATGCATACAAGGCTATTCTCCGCCCTCCTTTCGGCAAGTCTGACCATGACTCCATTTTGTTGCTCCCAGCCTACAAACAGAAACTAAAACAGGAAACGCCCGTTCTCAGGTCTGTTCAACGCTGGTCCGACCAATCTGATTCCATGCTGCAAGATTGCTTCGAGCACGTGGACTGGGATATGTTCCGGATAGCATCTGACAACAACATTGATGTATACGCTGATTCGGTGAGCGAGTTTATTAGCAAGTGCATTGGTGATGTTGTACCCATAGCAAATATCAAAACCTTCCCCAACCAGAAACCGTGGATTGATGGCAGCATTCGAGCAAAACTGAAAGCGCGAACCACTGCTTTTAACCAGGGTAAGGCTACCGGAAACATGACTGAATACAAACAGTGTAGCTATTCCCTCCGCAAGGCAATCAAACAAGCTAAGCGTCAATATAGAGACAAAGTAGAGTCACAATTCAATGGCTCAGACACAAGAGGAATGTGGCAGGGTCTACAGTCAATCACGGACTACAAAAAGAAAACAAGCCCCGTCGCGGACCATGACGTCCTGCTCCCAGACAAACTAAACAACTTCTTTGCTCGCATTGTGGACAATACAGTGCCACCGACACGGCCCGCTACCAAAACCTGCGGGCTCACCTTCACCGCAGCCAATGTAAGAAAAACAATTAAATGTGTTAACCCTCGCAAGGCTGCCGGCCCAGATGGCATCCCTGGACGTGTCCTCAGAGCATGTGCAGACCAGCTGGCTGGTGTGTTTACGGACATATTCAATCAGTCCCTATCCCAGTCTGCTGTTCCCACATGCTTCAAGAGGGCCACCATTGTTCCTGTTCCCAAGAAAGCTAAGGTGACTGAGCTAAATGACTATCGCCCCGTAGCACTCACTTCCGTCATCATGAAGTGCTTTGAGAGATTAGTCAAGGATCATATCACCTCCATCCTGCCAGACACCCTGGACCCACTCCAATTTGCTTACCGTCCCAATAGGTCCACAGACGACGCGATCGCAATCACACTGCATACTGCCCTAACCCATCTGGACAAGAGGAATACTTATGTAAGAATGCTGTTCATCGACTACAGCTCAGCATTTAACACCATAGTTCCCTCCAAGCTCGTCATTAAGCTTGAGACCCTGGGTCTCGACCCAGCCCTGTGCAACTGGGTCCTGGACTTCCTGACGGGCCGGTCCCAGGTGGTGAGGGTAGGAAACAACATCTCCACCCCGCTGATCCTCAACACTGGGGCCCCACAAGGGTGCGTTCTCAGCCCTCTCCTGTACTCCCTGTTTACCCATGACTGCGTGGCCAAGCACGCATCCAACTCAATCATCAAGTTTGCTGACGACACTACAGTGGTAGGCTTGATTACCAACAACGACGAGACGGCCTACAGGGAGGAGGTGAGGGCCCTCGGAGTGTGGTGTCAGGAAAATAACCTCTCACTCAATGTCAGCAAAACAAAGGAGATGATCGTGGACTTCAGGAAACAGGAGAGGGAGCACCCCCCTATCCACATCGAGGGGACAGTAGTGGAGAAGGTGGAAAGTTTTAAGTTCCTCGGCGTACACATCACGGACAAACTGAATTGGTCCACCCACACAGACAGCGTGGTGAAGAAGGCGCAACAGCGCCTCTTCAACCTCAGGAGGCTGAAGAAATTCGGCTTGTCACCAAAATCACTTTTACAGATGCACAATCGAGAGCATCCTGTCGGGCTGTATCATCGCCTGGTACGGCAACTGCTCCGCCCACAACCGTAAGGCTCTCCAGAGGGTAGTGAGGACTGCACAACGCATCACCGGGGTTAAACTACCTGCCCTCCAGGACACCTACACCACCCGATGTTACAGAAAGGCCAAAAAGATCATCAAGGACAACAACCAACCGAGCCACTGCCTGTTCACCCCGCTATCATCCAGAAGGCGAGGTCAGTACAGGTGCATCAAAGCTGGGACCGAGAGACTGAAAAACAGCTTCTACCTCAAGGCCATCAGACTGTTAAACAGCCATCACTAACATTGAGTGGCTGCTGCCAACATACTGACTTAAATCTCTAGCCACTTCATACATAGGAATTGGATGTAACAAATGTCACTAGCCACTTTAAACAATTTTGTATATAATGTTTACGTATCCGACATACTCATATCAAATGTATACACTGTACTCTAAACCATCTACTGTATCTTGCCTATGCCGTTCGGCCATCGACCCAAATCTCTAGCCACTTTAATAATTATAATTGGATGAAATAATGTATCACTAGCCACTTTAAACAATGCCATTTATATAATGTTTACATATCCTACATTACTCATCTCATATATATATATATATATATATATATATATATATATATATGTGTATATACTGTACTCCATACCATCTACTGCATCTTGCCTATGCAGTCAGCCATCGCTCATCCATATATTTATATGTACATACTCGTATTCATTTCTTTACTCTTGTGTGTATAAGGTAGTTGTTGTGAATTTGTTAGATTACTTGTTAGATACTACTGCATGGTCGGAACTAGAAGCACAAGCATTTCGCTACACTCGCATTAACATCTGCTAACCATGTGTATGTGACAAATAAAATTTGATTTGATTTGATTTTGACTCTCTCTTTCCAGTCAGGATCCCACCCAGGGACTCTCTCTGTCTCTCTCTACAGTCAGGATCACACCGGGGACTCTCTATATTTCTATCTACATTCAGGATCACACTGGGGACTCTCTGTCTTTCTCTACAGTCAGGATCACACCGGAGACTCTCTCTGTCTCTCTCTGTCTCTCTCTGTTTCTCTCTACAGTCATGATCACATCAGGGACTCTCTATGTTTCTCTCTGTCTCTCTCTACAGTCAGGATCACACCAGGGACTCTCCACTTCTCTCTACTCTGTCACCAGTTATCTGAATAATGAGAGAGTTACCTATAAAGGGTCATAGCTACATCCTCCGCTACTACACCCTCTACAACCCTCAAATTCAAATCTGCAGTACTGCAGACCTCATAGGGAGAGATTTGAGTTCCCCTGCAGTACCCCAGACCTTCTAGGGAGAAATTTGAGTACCCCTGCAGTTCTCCGGACCTCGTAGGGAGATATTTGAGTTCCCTTGCAGTACCCCAGATCTCATAGGGTTGATATTTGAGTACCCTTGCAGTACTCCGGACCTCTTAGGGAGAGATTTGAGTACCACTGCAGTACTCTGAACCTCGTAGGAAGAGATTTGAGTACCACTGCAGTACTCCGGACCTCTTAGGGAGAGATTTGAGTACCACTGCAATACTCTGAACCTCTTAGGAAGAGATTTGAGTACCACTGCAGTACTCTGAACCTCGTAGGAAGAGATTTGAGTACCACTGCAGTACTCCGGACCTCTTAGGGAGAGATTTGAGTACCCTTGCAGTACTCCGGACCTCTTAGGGAGAGATTTGAGTACCACTGCAGTACTCCCGACCTCGTAGGGAGAGATTTGAGTACCACTGCTTGCTCCACACCTTGCTCCATGTTGCTTCAACCACATCAAATATGAAACATTGCTAGTGACCATAGCAACTGGAGGAAGCTTGTGGTCAACTGTTCTGTTCTGCAGCCGGATGATGATGATGAGGATGATGATGACGACGACATCCTCTACAGGGATGATTCAAAAGTAGTGCACTATGTAGGAAATAGGGGGTAATTTTGGATGCAACTATGGTGTCAATGTTGTCTTCCCCAGGTGCTTTCCTTTTTCTTTAGATTAGTTTTGATGCCAGTCATTGTTACAGCACAGGTGATTGGCTGGTTTACTGGAGCCAGTCATTGTTACAGCTCAAGTGATTGGCTGGTTTACTGGAGCCAGTCATTGTTACAGCACAGGTGATTGGCTGGTTTACTGGAGCCAGTCATTATTACAGCACAGGTGATTGGCTGGTTTACTGGAGCCAGTCATTGTTACAGCACAGGTGATTGGCTGGTTTACTGGAGCCAGTCATTGTTACAGCCCAGGTGATTGGCTGGTTTACTGGAGCCAGTCATTGTTACAGCTCAGGTGATTGGCCTGTTTACTAGAGCCAGTCATTGTTACAGCTCAGGTGATTGGCTGGTTTACTAGAGCCAGTCATTGTTACAGCCCAGGTGATTGGCTGGTTTACTGGAGCCAGTCATTGTTACAGCTCAGGTGATTGGCTGGTTTACTGGAGCCAGTCAATGTTACATTTCAGGTGATTGGCTGGTTTACTGGAGCCAGTCATTGTTACAGCTCGGGTGATTGGCTGGTTTACTATAGCCAGTCATTGTTACAGCTCAGGTGATTGGCTGGTTTACTGGAGCCAGTCAATGTTACATTTCAGGTGATTGGCTGGTTTACTATAGCCAGTCATTGTTACAGCTCAGGTGATTGGCTGGTTTACTGGAGCCAGTCATTGTTACAGCTCAGGTGATTGGCTGGTTTACTAGAGCCAGTCATTGTTACAGCCCAGGTGATTGGCTGGTTTACTAGAGCCAGGAAAGAGGTAAGTGGTTTTGCTTTTGTATTCATCAGTCCACCATTTTGTTCTCCATTTTAGGTCAAAGTTGGGGTCGTTCGGTGAGGAGTGCACATTTTGTAGATGTTGTTTTAATAGCAGGGCCTTTTCTATGGGCTGACCCTGTTTAATAGTAGGGCCTTTTCTATGGGCTGACCCTGTTTAATAGTACGGCATTTTCTAATGGCTGACCCTGTTTAATAGTACGGCATTTTCTAATGGCTGACCCTATTTAATAGTACGGCATTTTCTAATGGCTGACCCTGTTTAATAGTACGGCATTTTCTAATGGCTGACCCTGTTTAATAGTACGGCATTTTCTAATGGCTGACCCTGTTTAATAGCAGGGCCTTTTCTATTGGCTGACCCTGGGACCTTAGTCTGGGTGTTGTGTTGTAGAGTGTATTTTCATTAAAACTGCATTATCTGACAGAAGGTATATAGGTTGGATTCTGCATTATCTGACAGAAGGTATATAGGTTGGATTCTGCATTATCTGACAGAAGGTATATAGGTTGGATTCTGCATTATCTGACAGAAGGTATATAGGTTGGATTCTGCATTATCTGACAGAAGGTATATAGGTTGGATTCTGTATTATCTGACAGAAGGTATATAGGTTGGATTCTGTATTATCTGACAGAAGGTATATAGGTTGGATTCTGTATTATCTGACAGAAGGTATATAGGTTGGATTCTGCATTATCTGACAGAAGGTATATAGGTTGGATTCTGCATTATCTGACAGAAGGTATATAGGTTGGATTCTGCATTATCTGACAGAAGGTATATAGGTTGGATTCTGCATTATCTGACAGAAGGTATATAGGTTGGATTCTGTATTATCTGACAGAAGGTACAGTTGAAGTCGGAAGTTTACATACCCTTCGGTTGGAGTCATTAAAACTCATTTTTCAACCAATCCACAAATGTCTTGTTAACAAACTATAGTTTTGGCAAGTCGGTTAGGGCATATACTTAATTTTTCCAACAATTGTTTACAGACAGATTATTTCACTTATGATTCACTGTATCACAATTCCAGTGGGTCAGAAGTTTATATACACTAAGTTGACTGTGCCTTTAAACAGCTTGGAAAATTCCAGAAAATTATGTCATGGCTTTAGAAGCTTCTGATAGGGTAATTGACATAATTTGAGTCAAATGGAAGTGTACCTGTGGGTGTATTTCAAGGCCTACCTTCAATCTCAGTGCCTCTTTGCTTGACATCATGGGAAAATCTAAAGAAATCAGCCAAGACCTCAGAAAAACAATTGTAGACCTCCACAAGTCTGGTTCATCCTGGGAGCAATTTCCAAATGCTTGAAGGTACCGCGTTCATCTGTACAAGCAATAGTACGCAAGTATAAACACAATGGGACCACGCAGCCGTCGTACCGCTCAGGAAGAAGACGCGTTCTGTCTCCTAGAGATGAACATACTTTGGTGTGAAAAGTGCAAATCAATCCCAGAACAACAGCAAAGGACCTTATGAAAATGCTGGAGGAAACAGGTACAAAAGTATCTACATCCACAGTAAAACGAGTCATATATTGACATAACCTGAAAGGCCACTCAGCAAGGAAGAAGCCACTGCTCCAAAACCGCCATAAATAAGCCAGTCTACGGTTTGCAAATGCACATGGGGACAAAGGTCATACTTTTTGGAGAAATGTCCTCTAGTCTGATGAAACAAAAAATAACTGTTTGGGAATAATGACCATCATTAACTTTAGAGAAAAAAGGGGGAGGCTTGCAAGCCGAAGAGCATTATCCCAACCATGAAGCACGGGGGTGGCAGCATCATGTTGCGGGGTTGCTTTGCTGCAGGAGGGACTGGTGCACTTCACAAAATAGATGGCACCATGTGGAAGGAAAATTACGTGGATATATTGAAGCAACATCTCAAGATATCAGTCTGGAAGTTAAAGCTTGGTTGCAAATGGATCTTCCAAATGGACAATGACCCCAAACATACTTCCAAAGTTGTGGCAAAATGGCTTAAGAAAAACGACAAGTCAAGGTATTGGAGTGGCCATCACAAAGCCCTGACCTCAGTCCCATAGAACAATTGTGGGCAGGACTGAAAAAGCAGTCTGTCAGGAGGAATGGGCCAAGATTCACCCAACTTACTGTGGGAAGCGTGTGGAAGGCTACCCAAAACGTTTGACCCAAGTTAAACAATTTAAAGGCAATGCTACCAAATAGTAATTGAGTGTATGTAAACTTCTGACCCACTGGGAATGTGATGAATGAAATAAAAGCTGAAATAAATCATTCTCTCAACTATTATTCTGACATTTCAAATTCTTAAAAAAAAGTGGTGATCTTAACTGACCTAAGACAGGGATTTTGTACTAGGATTAAATGTCAGGAATTGTGAAAAGTTTAAATATATTTGGATAAGGTGTATGTAACCTTCCGACTTCAGCTGTACATATGTTGGATTCTGCAATATCTGACAGAAGGTGAATGGGTTGGAATCTGCATTATCTGACAGAAGATGAATGGGATGGATTCTCAATTGTCTGACAGAAGGTATATGGGTTGGATTCTGCATTATCTGACAGAAGTTGAAGGGGTTGTATTCTGCATTATCTGACAGAAGGTATATAGGTTGGATGCTACATTATCTGAGAGAAGGTATATGGGTTGGATTCTGCATTATCTGACAGAAGTTGAAGGGTTTGGATTCTGCATTATTTGACAAAAGGTATGTGGGTTGGATTCTGCATTATCTGACAGAAGATGAAGGGGTTGGATTCTGCATTATCTGACAGAAGGTATATAGGTTGGATTCTGCAATATCTGACAGAAGGTGAATGGGTTGGAATCTGCATTATCTGACAGAAGGTGAATGGGTTGGAATCTGCATTATCTGACAGAAGGTGAATGGGGTGGAATCTGCATTATCTGACAGAAGGTGAATGGGATGGATTCTCAATTGTCTGACAGAAGGTATATGGGTTGGATTCTGCATTATCTGACAGAAGTTGAAGGGGTTGTATTCTGCATTATCTGACAGAAGGTATATAGGTTGGATCCTACATTATCTGACAGAAGGTATATGGGTTGGATTCTGCATTATCTAACAGAAGGTGAATGGGGTGGAATCTGCATTATCTGACAGAAGGTGAATGGGATGGATTCTGTATTATCTGACAGAAGGTGAATGGGGTGGAATCTGCATTATCTGACAGAAGGTGAATGGGATGGATTCTCAATTGTCTGACAGAAGGTATATGGGTTGGATTCTGCATTATCTGACAGAAGTTGAAGGGGTTGTATTCTGCATTATCTGACAGAAGGTATATAGGTTGGATCCTACATTATCTGACAGAAGGTATGTGGGTTGGATTCTGCATTATCTGACAGAAGTTGAAGGGGTTGGATTATGCATTATTTGACAAAAGGTATGTGGGTTGGATTCTGCATTATCTGACAGAAGATGAAGGGGTTGGATTCTGCATTATCTGACAGAAGGTATATAGGTTGGATTCTGCAATATCTGACAGAAGGAGAATGGGTTGGAGACTGAATTATCTGACAGAAGGTGAATGGGTTGGAATCTGCATTATCTGACAGAAGGTGAATGGGGTGGAATGTGCATTATCTGACAGAAGGTGAATGGGATGGATTCTCAATTGTCTGACAGAAGGTATATGGGTTGGATTCTGCATTATCTGACAGAAGTTGAAGGGGTTGTAATCTGCATTATCTGACAGAAGGTATATAGGTTGGATCCTACATTATCTGACAGAAGGTATATGGGTTGGATTCTGCATTATCTGACAGAAGTTGAAGGGGTTGGATTCTGCATTATTTGACAAAAGGTATGTGGGTTGGATTCTGCATTATCTGACAGAAGATGAAGGGGTTGGATTCTGCATTATCTGACAGAAGGTATATAGGTTTGATTCTGCATTATCTGACAGAAGGAATATAGGTTGGATTCTGCATTATCTGGCAGAAGGAATATGGGTTGGATTCTGCATTATCTGACATAAGGAATATAGGTTGGATCCTGCATTATCTGACAGAAGATGAAGGGGTTGGATCCTGCATTATCTGACAGAAGGAATATGGGTTGGATTCTGCATTATCTGACAGGAGGTACATGGGTTGGATTATGCATTATCAGACAGAAGGTACATGGGTTGGATGATTCATTATCTGACAGAAAGTGAATGGGTTGGATTCTGCATTATCTGACAGAAGGTACATGGGTTGGATGATTCATTATCTGACAGAAGGTAAATGGGTTGGATTCTGCATTATCTGACAGAAGGTTAAATTAGTTGGATTCTGCATTATCTGACAGAAGGTTAAATTAGTTGGATTCTGCATTATCTGATAGAAGGTGAATGGGTTGGATTCTTTGTAAAGCTTTTTGTAAGGTGCGGTCCATTCATTCAGGTGGTGCAGGTTTAGTGAACGTTAACCACTACAGATGAATTTCTAGGAGTCAAGTATGGAAAAATCCAAATTGACAGTAAAAGTAACACCATATGGTTGGTGCTCAGGGACTTGTTGAAGGTTTGGTTGTTGCAATTAGAGGCAAGACATTGAATGTACACAGCAGACGGAGGAATCAAGGACTTCCTGTAGTTCTAGAAATGTTACAGTGGTTTAATACTCCCATCCACAAGACTGTAGTTTTTATTGGGAGTGTTTGTGAAATGGATCTGTTCCCATATGGTAAACGGTTTAGTGTCTCAGGGTGAGTACATGAACTCCAATAATCTGTGTCTCTAGCGATATTAGTTTCATCAAACCAATGCGCAATGCATCATCTTTTGACATATTTTCTTCTTGTCGGACTCCTAACACAGAATCTGTGGTCTGTATAAAATGGAAGAGTGTTCCAGTACCGCAGAGCTGAAATATAAATGGATTGACGATGTCATGGGAATAGCAGAGGCATCCAACCAGTCATCAGACGCACACAGACCTGTCAGAAACACATGGTGTCAGATATCACCCCAGCCGGAGAAGACGTAATACCGTTGGAGATATTGTGGTGACCTCGGGCCCGTGTGTTACCAATGATAGGACAAGAGCAGACAGCAGATGGATGGAGAGCATTACACCGTCCCTTGGAGACCCACTGTACTCAGCAGCAGGCTCGATCTACAGGGAGGAGGGGGAAACGTGTGCTGTATGGAGCCATAGATAGACCAACTGTTATGGACAACAGCAGTGTTGGGGTAATAACTGTTTTTCTATGGACCTAAATGATTGTTCATGCCAAGGGTATGTTAAGGGTGTGTTAAACTTGTTTTTAATACTTCTGTCTGTCTCTGTCTGTCTGTCTGTCTGTCTGTCTGTCAGAGACAGAGACAGAGACAGAGACAGAGAGAGGCATAGAGAGAGAAAGAGAGACTGTCTCTCTCTCTCTCTCTCTCTCTCTCTCTCTCTCTCTCTCTCTCTCTCTCTCTCTCGTTATTTAACAGTTCATAGTATAGTCAGTAATACAGTTTAAAATAGCTGTAATAGAATGTCCCAAACAATATTCACCTTAATTGTTAAGGACAAATCTCTGACGGGATGCAAAAAAAGATCATCTGATGATGTTTAATTTAAATTTAATTCTAATTGGATCCCCATCAGCTGATACCATGACAACAGCTTGTCTTCCTGTGGTCACTACACAACAGTAATAAGACACGTATTAGCCGGTTCACTGCTTTCTGACCTGGACACATGACACAGTGATAAATATTCCAGCTGGTCAAAATCATTTCCATGCTAATAGATAAATGACAAGGAAAATTGACATTGAAATACAGTGGCAAGAAAAAGTATGTGAACCCTTTGGAATGACCTGGATTTCTGCATAAACTGGTCATAGAATTTGATCTGATCTTCATCTAAGTCACAACAATAGACAAACACAGTCTGCTTAAACTAATAACACACAAATTATTGTATTTTTCTTGTCTATATTGAATACATAATTTAAACATTCACAGTGTAGGTTGAGAAAAGTATGTGAACCCTTTGGAATGACCTGGATTTCTGCATAAATTGGTCATAGAATTTGATCTGATCTTCATCTAAGTCACAACAATAGACAAACACAGTCTGCTTAAACTAATAACACACAAATTATTGTATTTTTCTTGTCTATATTGAATACATAATTTAAACATTCACAGTGTAGGTTGAGAAAAGTATGTGATCCCCTACACTAATGACTTCTTCAAAAGCTAATTGGAGTCAGGAGTCAGCTAACCTGGAGTCCAATCAATGAGACGGGATTGGAGATGTTGGTTAGAGGTGCCCTGCCCTATAAAAAAACACTCACTAAATTTGATTTCGCTATACACAAGAATCAATGCCTGATGTGAACCATGCCTCAAACAAAAAAGATCTCAGAAGATCTCTTTTCAGAATTGTTGACTTGCACAAAGCTGGAAAGGGTTCCAAAAGTGTCTCTAAATGTCAGGTGTGCTCCCTCTCCGGCCTCTAGGTCACCAGGCTGCTCGTTATGGCTCACACCTGTCACCAGCGGTACGCGCATAATGACACTCACCTGGACTCCATCACCTCCTTGATTACCTGCCCTTTATATGTTACTCCCTGTGGTTCCTTCCCCAGTCGTCATTGTTGCTGTTTCATGTCGGTGCGCTGTTCGTGTTTCTTGTTTTGTTCATTTATTTATTCAATGTTTTCACTCCCTGAACTTGCTTCATGACTCTCAGCGTACGTCGTTACAGAATGACGCCTCACCAATGGGAAGCATCAGGGAGTGGTTTTTTGTTTGTTTTGGTGTTTGAGTGAGGTCGGTCCGGGTGTCCGAACCAGAGCTACCTGGGAGGCCTCAGCCGGTTTGTCGGGTTCCCCTGCCTCAGCTGGCCCGACAGGTTTCCATGCCTCAGCGGGCTCGATAGGCTCCCATGCCTCAGAGGGCTCGATAGGCTCCCATGCCTCAGCGGGCTCGATAGGCTCCCATGCCTCAGCGGGCTCGATAGATAAGTCCAGTTAATAACAAACTCTAATACTACTAACCCTAACCAGTCCTGTTAATAACACACTCTACTATTACTAACCCTAACCAGTCCTGTTAATAACAAACTCTACTACTACTAACCCTAACCAGTCCTGTTAATTACACACTCTACTATTACTAACCCTAACCAGTCCTGTTAATAACAAACTCTACTACTACTAACCCTAACCAGTCCTGTTAATAACACACTCTACTACTACTAACCCTAACCAGTCCTGTTAATAACACACTCTACTATTACTAACCCTAACCAGTCCTGTTAATAACACTCTACTACTACTAACCCTAACCAGTCCTGTTAATAACACACTCTACTACTACTAACCCTAACCAGTCCTGTTAATAACAAACTCTACTACTACTAACCCTAACCAGTCCTGTTAATAACACACTCTACTACTACTAACCCTAACCAGTCCTGTTAATAACACACTCTACTACTACTAACCCTAACCAGTCCTGTTAATAACACACTCTACTACTACTAACCCTAACCAGTCCTGTTAATAACACACTCTACTACTACTAACCCTAACCAGTCCTGTTAATAACACACTCTACTACTACTAACCCTAACCAGTCCTGTTAATAACAAACTCTACTACTACTAACCCTAACCAGTCCTGTTAATAACACACTCTACTACTACTAACCCTAACCAGTCCTGTTAATAACACTCTACTACTACTAACCCTAACCAGTCCTGTTAATAACAAACTCTACTACTACTAACCCTAACCAGTCCTGTTAATAACACACTCTACTACTACTAACCCTAACCAGTCCTGTTAATAACAAACTCTACTACTACTAACCCTAACCAGTCCTGTTAATAACACACTCTACTACTACTAACCCTAACCAGTCCTGTTAATAACACACTCTACTACTACTAACCCTAACCAGTCCTGTTAATAACACACTCTACTACTACTAACCCTAACCAGTCCTGTTAATAACAAACTCTACTACTACTAACCCTAACCAGTCCTGTTAATAACAAACTCTACTACTACTAACCCTAACCAGTCCTGTTAATAACACACTCTACTACTACTAACCCTAACCAGTCCTGTTAATAACACACTCTACTACTACTAACCCTAACCAGTCCTGTTAATAACAAACTCTACTACTACTAACCCTAACCAGTCCTGTTAATTACACACTCTACTACTACTAACCCTAACCAGTCCTGTTAATAATAAACTCTACTACTACTAACCCTAACCAGTCCTGTTAATTACACACTCTACTACTACTAACCCTAACCAGTCCTGTTAATAACACACTCTACTACTACTAACCCTAACCAGTCCTGTTAATAACAAACTCTACTACTACTAACCCTAACCAGTCCTGTTAATAACAAACTCTACTACTACTAACCCTAACCAGTCCTGTTAATAACACTCTACTACTACTAACCCTAACCAGTCCTGTTAATAACAAACTCTACTACTACTAACCCTAACCAGTCCTGTTAATAACACACTCTACTACTACTAACCCTAACCAGTCCTGTTAATAACACACTCTACTACTACTAACCCTAACCAGTCCTGTTAATAACAAACTCTACTACTACTAACCCTAACCAGTCCTGTTAATAACACTCTACTACTACTAACCCTAACCAGTCCTGTTAATAACAAACTCTACTACTACTAACCCTAACCAGTCCTGTTAATAACACACTCTACTACTACTAACCCTAACCAGTCCTGTTAATAACAAACTCTACTACTACTAACCCTAACCAGTCCTGTTAATAACACACTCTACTACTACTAACCCTAACCAGTCCTGTTAATAACACACTCTACTACTACTAACCCTAACCAGTCCTGTTAATAACACACTCTACTACTACTAACCCTAACCAGTCCTGTTAATAACACACTCTACTACTACTAACCCTAACCAGTCCTGTTAATAACAAACTCTACTACTACTAACCCTAACCAGTCCTGTTAATAACAAACTCTACTACTACTAACCCTAACCAGTCCTGTTAATAACACACTCTACTACTACTAACCCTAACCAGTCCTGTTAATAACACACTCTACTACTACTAACCCTAACCAGTCCTGTTAATAACAAACTCTACTACTACTAACCCTAACCAGTCCTGTTAATTACACACTCTACTACTACTAACCCTAACCAGTCCTGTTAATAATAAACTCTACTACTACTAACCCTAACCAGTCCTGTTAATTACACACTCTACTACTACTAACCCTAACCAGTCCTGTTAATAACACACTCTACTACTACTAACCCTAACCAGTCCTGTTAATAACAAACTCTACTACTACTAACCCTAACCAGTCCTGTTAATAACAAACTCTACTACTACTAACCCTAACCAGTCCTGTTAATAACACTCTACTACTACTAACCCTAACCAGTCCTGTTAATAACAAACTCTACTACTACTAACCCTAACCAGTCCTGTTAATAACACACTCTACTACTACTAACCCTAACCAGTCCTGTTAATAACACACTCTACTACTACTAACCCTAACCAGTCCTGTTAATAACAAACTCTACTACTACTAACCCTAACCAGTCCTGTTAATAACACTCTACTACTACTAACCCTAACCAGTCCTGTTAATAACAAACTCTACTACTACTAACCCTAACCAGTCCTGTTAATAACACACTCTACTACTACTAACCCTAACCAGTCCTGTTAATAACAAACTCTACTATTACTAACCCTAACCAGTCCTGTTAATAACACACTCTACTACTACTAACCCTAACCAGTCCTGTTAATAACACACTCTAATACTACTAACCCTAACCAGTCCTGTTAATAACACACTCTACTACTACTAACCCTAACCAGTCCTGTTAATAACACACTCTACTACTACTAACCCTAACCAGTCCTGTTAATAACAAACTCTACTACTACTAACCCTAACCAGTCCTGTTAATAACAAACTCTACTACTACTAACCCTAACCAGTCCTGTTAATAACAAACTCTACTATTACTAACCCTAACCAGTCCTGTTAATAACAAACTCTACTACTACTAACCCTAACCAGTCCTGTTAATAACACACTCTACTACTACTAACCCTAACCAGTGCTGTTAATAACACACTCTGCCTGAATAGAAGTTGTTCAGGGGATGTAATGCACACTAAAGCCCAGGCCCAGACAGAATGAGTGGACATGTGTTAAAGCACTGTGCTGAACAATTGGCCGGTGTTTTTACAGACATTTTCCAATCCTCAGTCGACCAGCAACACGTGCCAGTATTGTGGAAAAACCCCAATAATTCTACCAATTCCTAAAGCATCTAATCCCTCTGTGCTGAATGACTACCGCCCTGTCGCCTTGACATCCATAGTAATGAAATGCCTTGAGAAAACTGTGAAAAGTCATATTCTCAGTGTCACCCAGAAGCTTCTCGACCCATTTCAGTTTGCCTATCAGCCGAGCAGAGGAGTTGATGATGTCGTTCTTACCCTCCAAATCCCAAGTCAGGGTTCTGTTTGTTGACTTTTCTTCTGCCTTCAACGCAATCCAGCCTTACATTCTAACACAGAGACTCATTGGGGACTTCTCCTTAGATGCGGGGGGCTGGTTTTGCGGCTGTTGGACTTCCTAAGCCAACGCTCACAGCGAGTCAAAATAGGTCCCCACGTGTCAGACATACGCAATACCAACACAGGCTCTCCTCAAGGGTGTGTTTTCTCCCCACTCCTGTACATCTTGTACACTAATAGTTGTACTAGTTCCCATCCTGACAGACACCTCGTTAAGTTTGCTGATGACACTGCCTTGATCAGCCTGTTGCATGAGGACGAGGAACATCCTGGCCCGGTCCTAGATGACTTGGTAGAGTGGTGTGAGGAATCACACTTGGTCCTCAATACCAACAAGACCAAAGAGATGTGCATAGACTTCAGGAAGCGTACAACACCTACCTCTGCAACATCTATCAGAGGTCAGAACATAGAGATCGTAGAGGAATATAAATATCTATAAATATAACGTACAAGCTTCAGTGGAGTAAATGTACAGACCTGATCTACAAAAAGAGCCAACAGAGACTGTACTTTCTCAAAAAGCTGGGATCTTTTAATGTAGACTGTACTATACTGACTCTGTTTTACAAATCTTTCATTGAGAGTATTTTAACTTGTTGTATTGTTTGTTGGTTTGGCAATGCCACTGTCAGCCAGAGAAATATGCTGAGAAGGATTATCACCACAGCAAGCAAGGTACTTGGAGTCAAACAGACAGGTTTTGATGAGATCTTTAAGGTCAGGGCCCTCCCCAAGGTACTTGGAGTCAAACAGACAGGCCTGGATGAGATCTTTAAGGTCAGGGCCCTCCCCAAGGTACTTGGAGTCAAACAGACAGGCCTGGATGAGATCTTTAAGGTCAGGGCCCTCCCCAAGGTACTTGGAGTCAAACAGACAGGCCTGGATGAGATCTTTAAGGTCAGGGCCCTCCCCAAGGTACTTGGAGTCAAACAGACAGGCTTGGATGAGATCTTTAAGGTCAGGGCCCTCCCCATGGTACTTGGAGTAAAACAGACAGGCCTGGATGAGATCTTGGAGGTCAGCGCCCTCCCCAAGGTACTTGGAGTCAAACAGACAGGCTTGGATGAGATCTTTAAGGTCAGGGCCCTCCCCACGGTACTTGGAGTCAAACAGACAGGCCTGGATGAGATCTTTAAGATCAGGGCCCTCCCCAAGGTACTTGGAGTCAAACAGACAGGCCTGGGTGAGATCTTTAAGGTCAGGGCCCTCCCCAAGGTACTTGGAGTCAAACAGACAGGCCTGGATGAGATCTTTAAGGTCAGGGCCCTCCCCAAGGAACTTGGAGTCAAACAGACAGGCCTGGGTGAGATCTTTAAGGTCAGGGCCCTCCCCAAGGTACTTGGAGTCAAACAGACAGGCTTGGATGAGATCTTTAAGGTCAGGGCCCTCCCCACGGTATTTGGAGTCAAACAGACAGGCTTGGATGAGATCTTTAAGGTCAGGGCCCTCCCCAAGGTACTTGGAGTCAAACAGACAGGCCTGGGTGAGATCTTTAAGGTCAGGGCCCTCCCAAGGTACTTGGAGTCAAACAGACAGGCTTGGATGAGATCTTTAAGGTCAGGGCCCTCCCAAGGTACTTGGAGTCAAACAGACAGGCCTGGATGAGATCTTTAAGGTCAGGGCCCTCCCAAGGTACTTGGAGTCAAACAGACAGGCTTGGATGAGATCTTTAAGGTCAGGGCCCTCCCAAGGTACTTGGAGTCAAACAGACAGGCCTGGATGAGATCTTTAAGGTCAGGGCCCTCCCCAAGGTACTTGGAGTCAAACAGACAGGCTTGGATGAGATCTTTAAGGTCAGGGCCCTCCCCAAGGTACTTGGAGTCAAACAGACAGGCCTGGGTGAGATCTTTAAGGTCAGGGCCCTCCCCAAGGTACTTGGAGTCAAACAGACAGGCTTGGATGAGATCTTTAAGGTCAGGGCCCTCCCCACGGTATTTGGAGTCAAACAGACAGGCTTGGATGAGATCTTTAAGGTCAGGGCCCTCCCCAAGGTACTTGGAGTCAAACAGACAGGCCTGGGTGAGATCTTTAAGGTCAGGGCCCTCCCCAAGGTACTTGGAGTCAAACAGACAGGCTTGGATGAGATCTTTAAGGTCAGGGCCCTCCCCAAGGTACTTGGAGTCAAACAGACAGGCCTGGATGAGATCTTTAAGGTCAGGGCCCTCCCCAAGGTACTTGGAGTCAAACAGACAGGCTTGGATGAGATCTTTAAGGTCAGGGCCCTCCCAAGGTACTTGGAGTCAAACAGACAGGCCTGGGTGAGATCTTTAAGGTCAGGGCCCTCCCAAGGTACTTGGAGTCAAACAGACAGGCTTGGATGAGATCTTTAAGGTCAGGGCCCTCCCCAAGGTACTTGGAGTCAAACAGACAGGCCTGGATGAGATCTTTAAGGTCAGCGCCCTCCCCAAGGTACTTGGAGTCAAACAGACAGGCCTGGATGAGATCTTTAAGGTCAGCGCCCTCTGCAAGGCTCACAAAATCATTTTAGACCCAAGCCACCCCCTGTAGCCGACCCATCTTTTTATTACTATTTTATATATTTGTATTTTATTGGTATGTGACTGTTTTGAATGTTGTATTGTCAATTTTGTTTTGTATTTAAACGCCACTTTAAATGTGTACATGACACTGCAACAACATGTCCCCATGGGGACAATAAAGTCAGTAAGTAAGTATAGAATATTTAATCATTCAAGACAAGATTTCTTAACTTCAAGTTCAATATGTTTGATCTTATGTAAGACTAAACTGCTGTCATGGCATTATATTTTACAACAGGACAAGTTTTCCATTTAAATGTGTTGTTAGGGACATTAATTTGTCATAACATCTTATATACATAGAGGATGTATGTGAGGATTAAAGCGCAGGCTGAATTAATGGTGAAATGATGTTCTCAAAGAGTAAACATGACATTCCTGATTGATGTTATGAACATGGGTTATGTAAAATATTCAGATATTATAGAATACTGTCACTGCATTAAGTTGGCGTTCACCACCATAGAATAGAATACTGTCACTGCTTTAAGTTGACGTTCACCACCATAGAATAGAATACTGTCACTGCTTTAAGTTGACGTTCACCACCATAGAATAGAATACTGTCACTGCTTTAAGTTGACGTTCACAACCATAGAATAGAATACTGTCACTGCTTTAAGTTGGCGTTCACCACCATAGAATAGAATACTGTCACTGCTTTAAGTTGGCGTTCACCACCATAGAATAGAATACTGTCACTGCTTTAAGTTGACGTTCACCACCATAGAATAGAATACTGTCACTGCTTTAAGTTGACGTAAACCACCATAGAATAGAATACTGTCACTGCTTTAAGTTGACGTTCACCACCATAGAATAGAATACTGGCACTGCTTTAAGTTGGCGTTCACCACCATAGAATAGAATACAGTCACTGCTTTAAGTTGACGTTCACCACCATAGAATAGAATACTGTCACTGCTTTAAGTTGGCGTTCACCACCATAGAATAGAATACTGTCACTGCTTTAAGTTGGCGTTCACCACCATAGAATACTGTCACTGCATTAAGTTGGCGTTCACCACCATAGAATAGAATACTGTCACTGCTTTAAGTTGGCGTTCACCACCATAGAATAGAATACTGTCACTGCTTTAAGTTGACGTTCACCATCATAGAATAGAATACTGTCACTGCATTAAGTTGACGTTCACCACCATAGAATAGAATACTGTCACTGCTTTAAGTTGGCGTTCACCACCATAGAATAGAATACTGTCACTGCTTTAAGTTGGCGTTCACCACCATAGAATAGAATACTGTCACTGCTTTAAGTTGACGTTCACCATCATAGAATAGAATACTGTCACTGCTTTAAGTTGACGTTCACCATCATAGAATAGAATACTGTCACTGCATTAAGTTGACGTTCACCACCATAGAATAGAATACTGTCACTGCTTTAAGTTGACGTTCACCACCATAGAATAGAATACTGTCACTGCTTTAAGTTGACGTTCACCACCATAGAATAGAATACTGTCACTGCTTTAAGTTGACGTTCACCATCATAGAATAGAATACTGTCACTGCTTTAAGTTGACGTTCACCACCATAGAATAACAGCAATTAGAGTCTCTATGTTCACAGCGAGTCGGTAAACTGAGAGCTGCGGATGTTCTAGACCTTTCATTGAACCGTGATTTGTAACACGTTTGAAATCAGACGTGGAGTTGCGTCAGGACATATTTCACGGAGGAGTCAGTCCTCAGGCAGACAGACCTAGATCTCCTGAGGAGACATTTCCATGTCAAAAAGGAAGATCGCTGAGATTGAACGTAAAGCAGTTTTCCACCTCTTTTCAAATATTATTTATCTTGGTAGCACCACACAGGAATAGAGATGTCAAATTGCATTTCCCCACATAAGACATCCTGCTATTTCAACCTCTCCTCATCTAAAGCTTTATAAAAGCCTGTTAACTGTCAATCCACACATCTCAAGACAGCAGGTAGGTATCCCAAATGGCACCCTATTCCCTATATAGTGCACCACTATTGCACCCTATTACCTATATAGTGCACTACTCTGGCACCCTATTCCCTTAATAGTGCACTACTATGGCACCCTATTCCCTATATAGTGCACTACTACGGAACCCTATTCCCTATATAGTGCACTACTGTGGCAACCTATTCCCTATATAGTGCACTACTGTGGAACCCTATTCCCTTTATAGTGCACAACTATGGCACCCTATTCCCTATATAATGCACTACTATGGAACCCTATGCCTTATATAGTGCACTACTGTGGCACCCTATTCCCTGTATAGTGCACTACTATGGCACCCTATTCCCTGTATAGTGCACTACTATGGCACCCTATTCCCTGTATAGCGCACTACTTTTGACAAGTGCCCATTTTCCCAAGGCTAAGTTCATCGTTAGAACCTTCATAGGAGCATCGTCAAATCTCATAGTGTTTCATGTTCAATAAATTGATTGAGTTATATTTTGCTACTTGTAGGCTTCTATCTGTAACTTGTCACAGTATATTTCATGTTGTGTAGCCTAGCATGTGCTCAATGACGTGCCAAATCTGTGATTTAGTAACATGCGTTTCCCAGACAAACATTAGAATAAGCCTCTTCAACATTTGCATCCGTAGGTGGTAATACTGTAGCCATCTAGCAACCGACCCGTTGTCATTATTGTGAACTGATTGTTTAAGGTAAGATTTGAGAAAGCTGTCATGAGAGCAGCATTTCCTTTCTATCCTATCAGCAATAACACATATTCATTTATTGAACTAGGCAAGTCACTTAAGAACAACGACAGCCTACTCCGGCCAAACCCGGACGATGCTGGGCCAATTGTGCACTATAAAGGGAACAGGGTGCCGTTTGAGATGCAGTCCAACAGGTATCAGTCATAAGTAACCTTTATATTTAAAAATATATATATATGTTATCTATGGTGCTATCTACCACCCAGTGCCTCCTGTTTGGGAGCGGCGGCAGTGTACGGAGTTTTGGAGAGTCTGGCGTGCCCAAAGTAAAATGCCTGGTACTCAGGCCCAGAAACTAGGATATACACATAATTAGCTTCTAGAACTGTTAAAATAATGTCTGTGAGTATAACAGAACTGATTTGGCAGGCTAAAACCCCGAGGAAAATGTGATTCTGTGAGGTGCCTCTTTTCCCATTGACTTGCTATAGGAAATGCTGGAATCCAGCTCCCAGGTTGCAGTACCTATGGCTTCCACTAGATGTCAACAGTCTTTAGACAAGGTTTCATGCGTTTATCTAGAAAAATCGAGGAGTAAGACAAGAATTGGCAAGTGGAGTGAGGAAGTCACTTTTCTCTTTGAACGTGCGGGACCGTGAGCGTGCGCCTCGGTTTTTTCCTTTTCTATCACCCAGGACATTATCTGTGTGAAATATTATCCTTAATATACATATTCGTGTACCTAAGGATCGATTAGAAACGTTGTTTGATTTGATTGGACAAAGTTTATAGGTATATTTCTAGCGCTTTGTATGTCTTGTATAATGGACGAGTGGACGGTGGATTTTCTGAACAGAACGCGCCAACCAAACGGAGCTTTATGGATATAAAGAGGGACTTTTTAGAACAAAAGGAACATTTATTGACTTGCTTGGACCCTTTGGGTTGCCATCAGAAGAAGATCTTCAAAAGGTAAGCGATTTATTTGATAGCTTTTTATGAGTTTTGTGACACCCGTGCTGGTTATGTTATTATGCTAATGCAGAACATATGCAGGGCGCTGTCCTCAGACAATCAAATGTTGTGCTTTCACCGTAGAGCCTTTTTGAAATTTGACAACACCGTGAGATTGACAAGATTCTAAGCTTTTGAACAATATGCAACACTTGCATTTTCGTGAATGTTTTATATTACTACTTTAGTAATTTGAACTTGGCGCTCTGCATTTTGGCGGAAGTTGTCACAGGTGAGGCGCCTGTGACCCACTGCTCCTTAAGGTTTTAAATTAGCCATGTTTATGTTATCTATGGTGCTATCTACCACCCAGAGCCTTTAAATTAGCCATGTTTATGTTATCTATGGTGCCCACCCCCCACCTCTCTCTGCCAACCCACCCTCTCTCTGCCACACCGACCTTTCTCTGCCACGCCACCTTTCTCTGCCACCCTCAACTATCTCTGCCACCCCCTCTCTCTGTCACACCCCTCTCTGCCACCCCCAGACCCCCTCGATCTATAAAAAACAGCATTGGTTCCTTTATGATGTGCAGTGACCTTCCTATTCACTGTGTGTACTCTGTGCAATTGCAGCAGGGCCTTGCCTGGTGTGACTGTGAAGGTTGAACACACATTGGACTCTCTCACACACACACACACACAGATATACACACACACACACACTCACACATACACACACACGTCTGTCTAGAGGACCTGACTCACAGACCCACAGTAACTCTCCTTGATGGCACTTGACTTCTCTCCATCTCAGCTTCCATCTCAGCTTTCATAGCAATAAAAACAGAGCCAGACAGTATTTCAGATCACATAGGACTGTTCAGTTTCACAGGTAAAGGTAAGGGTTGTCTCTAGATAGGGGTTGGCCCATACAGCCCTGTGGAATAGGGGGGACATGGTGTCATATGAGACAGGCTGGGTCCTGCCTGTTTATTGTATATTCTGTCATCCAATAGAGAGTCTAGTTACTATAGCTGTAGGGACTGTAAGAGCTGGTCTCAGCAGTAAACCAACAGCTTGTTATGTGAATAGAGAGTAGGAGCTGGTCTCAGCAGTAAACCAACAGCTTGTTATGTGAATAGAGAGTAGGAGCTGGTCTCTGCAGTAAACCAACAGCTTGTTATGTGAATAGAGAGTAGGAGCTGGTCTCAGCAGTAAACCAACAGCTTGTTATGCGAATAGAGAGTAGGAGCTGGTCTCTGCAGTAAACCAACAGCTTGTTATAGTGAATAGAGAGTAGGAGCTGGTCTCTGCAGTAAACCAACAGCTTGTTATAGTGAATAGAGAGTAGGAGCTGGTCTCTGCAGTAAACCAACAGCTTGTTATGTGAATAGAGAGTAGGAGCTGGTCTCAGCAGTAAACCAACAGCTTGTTATGTGAATAGAGAGTAGGAGCTGGTCTCAGCAGTAAACCAACAGCTTGTTATAGTGAATAGAGAGTAGGAGCTGGTCTCTGCAGTAAACCAACAGCTTGTTATGTGAATAGAGAGTATGAGCTGGTCTCAGCAGTAAACCAACAGCTTGTTATGTGAATAGAGAGTAGGAGCTGGTCTCAGCAGTAAACCAACAGCTTGTTATGTGAATAGAGAGTATGAGCTGGTCTCTGCAGTAAACCAACAGCTTGTTATGTGAATAGAGAGTATGAGCTGGTCTCAGCAGTAAACCAACAGCTTGTTATGTGAATAGAGAGTAGGAGCTGGTCTCTGCAGTAAACCAACAGCTTGTTATGTGAATAGAGAGTAGGAGCTGGTCTCAGCAGTAAACCAACAGCTTGTTATGTGAATAGAGAGTAGGAGCTGGTCTCAGCAGTAAACCAACAGCTTGTTATGTGAATAGAGAGTAGGAGCTGGTCTCACTCTCAGCCTCAGCGTCAACCTGATTTTATAATAATGTATAATCAAACTCATGCCATGCCCTTAAGCTGCAGCAGCCATGAGACACCTTCGGTTGCATTCTTATCATTCTGAGATATTGTAGCTATATCCAGTCTGAGTCTAGACGCTGATCTAGGATCAGTTTGCCTTTTAGATCATAACGAATGAGATTGTTTATGGAAAGGTAGGACCTGATCCTAGATCATCCCTTCTACTACTCCTACTACTAGGAACTAGTACTTAATACAGAACATCATGCATCTGAAGATGTGGATTAAAGTGTCACTCTAGGTATGCTACCTTGTATAATGTTCATTTTAAAGGAGGTGGTCTCAAAACCAAGTTAAATAGTAAAAAAATAAATTCTATAACATTCTATTTACATCAAAAATAGATATTTGGTAAAAGAAAAGTTAACCAGTCCTTTAACCTCTACGGGCTAGGCGGCAGTGTTCGGAAGTACGGAGAGTCTGACGTGCCCAAAGTAAACTGCCTGTTACTCAGGCCCAGAAGCTAGGATATGCATATAATTGGTAGTATTGGATAGAACACACTCTGAAGTTTCTAAAACTGTTTAAAAAATTATGTCTGTGAGTATAACAGAACTGATAAGGCAAGCGAAAACCAGAGAAAAATCCATCTGGAAAATGTTTTTTTTTTATGTCACAGTTTTTCCATTGACTTGCTATTGACTACAGAGGGAATTATCTCCCAGATTGCAGTTCCTATGGCTTCCACTAGATGTCAACAGTGTTTAGACATGGTTTCAGGCTTGTTTTTTGAAAATCATTGAAGTTCTTTCAAGTGGCTGTTGAAACGGACTCTACTGTTTTGCGCTCGTGAATGGGCTCCTCGTTATTATTCTTTCCAATTGAACAGACTATTTTTCCGTCTGAAATATTATTGTTTATTTCGATATTTGACGACCTGAGGATTAATCAGAAACATCGTTTGACTTGTTTGGACGAACTTTACCGGTAACTTTTGATATTTCTTTGTCTGCATGTTGAACGATTGGATTACAGAACTCCAATGGCGCCAACCTAACTGACTTTTTGGGATATAAAGAAGGACTTTATCGAACAAAATGACCATTATTTGTGTTCCTGGGACCCTTGGGGTTGCAAACGCTTTATGTGATTTTGTAACGCCTGTGCTGGTTTGAATAATATGTTGTTGTGGGGCGCTGTCCTCAGATAATCCAATGTTCTGCTTTCGCTGTAAAGCCTATGTAAAGCGGTCCACCGCTAGTGGTCCACCGATCCCTAAGAAGTTTTTTAAGAAGGTTAGGTTCTAGAAGGTGTCTACTGCTCTGAACCATCTATAGCCATGTACGTCTCAAATGGCACCCTATGCCCTATATAGGGCACTACTTTGTTTTGTTGTTGCACTGCACTAGATAGGGAAAGGATGCGATTTGAGACACGTACACTGTCTCTTGTGACCCAGGTATGAACATGCCTGTGCTTTTCCCCTGCCTGTACAGCTTCCCTTCTGAATGGCACAGCTGTTTTAGGCAGAATGACAGAACATAGAAAGGATCTTACGGTACAGGAGGAGTCAACACATACTCCAGTCACTCTCTCTCTGAGTTATTGAAGTTGGAACGAGCTCGTACGCTTTATCCTTCCTTTAGATTGACACATGTATCTTTGTTTGATGATAAATGCATATTTATGTGCATTCTAAGGGGATTTTTCCACAGACATATACAGTGTACAGTGTGTATATATGTACAGTACCAGTCAAACCTTCTACATTGTAGAATAACAGTGAAGACATCAAAACTATGCAATAACACATATGGAATCATGTACTGTAGTAATCAAAAAAGTGTTAAACAAATCAAAATATATTTAAGATTTTAGATTCTTCAAAGTAGCCACCCTTTGCCTTGGTGACAGCTTTGCACACTTGTTGACTGGTACTGGATATATATATAATTTATATATATAATTTACTTGCAGGCTAAGAGACAATTTATGCTTGCTTTTGAAAATGTGGTCGGAGGCGTCATATGGATGGTGTGACTCAATTGAGGAGCTTCCGGAGGCGTGCAGAAGCCAAATTGAGCTCCGTACTGCATCGCGGTGCACCTCTCAAGTTTTGTAACAATGCAGAGGGCTCCGTATAGCTCCACATTCATATGATTGGTTGACAGTAGTTGAGGGCGGGATGTCCTGAATAAACACAAAATACACTTCCTTGACAACAGCTCTGCGAAGCGCAAGAAGTATGAACGCCCTGACTTCTGCAGAGGCCGTATCACCGTAAATGCTGCGCGGCCAATGCAGACGTCGGATTGACCATGCAGCGCCTTTTCCTAACAAAAAAAAAACGAGGTCCTGAAGAGACCAGGGGAACCAAACGGAAGCAATCAGGATGACACCGGGAGAGACCTACCTAAATGTGTCCAATAAAAACTCTCGTTTTCGTAGCAAAACATTTTCCATTGCGAAACAATTTACAACAGTGTGCACTAATGAATACACCCGAGGTCGAGTCCACTGCTCCGTGTTGTGGTTGGGGAGAATTCACACCGCCATATATCTCTCCTGACATTCAATCTATAAAGATAAATCATTTTAAGAGCTGCTGCTTTCCCAGCCCAGGGGAACCTCTATTGTTTCAAACTCTGATCATGTATTATAGACAAAGTTAGGCTGGTGGGTAGAAAACACATTTCCAGGAAACTTTCTTATGTAGGTCTACTACATTGTCCATTTTAGATATGCCATCTCAAATGGCAGCCTATTCCCTATATAGCGCACTACTTTTGACCAGATCCCTAATGACACTGGTTAAAAGTAGTGCACTACATAGGGAATAGGCTGCCATTTGATAGACATCCTAGTTTGATCCTGAAGTCCCAGAAAGGGCTGAGTAATACTTCATGTTGTCGGAGAAGAGGAACAGAATATAAATGACAGTAGGTCCATCAGGGCTTTCAAACTTAAAGAGAATTCACTTGACCACAACATGTCTAATACTGGAAGAATGGGCACAGAAGCTGTAGACTACTGTGTTGTTACAAAACCCCTCCAAAACCCCTCTTCCACTTTTCCATAGTCATTTGTTTTTCAAAATAACAAGACCTGCTTCCAATGGGTTACATGAAGGCTACCCAAAGGTTGACTCGTTTATATCCCTGCTAGTCATTATATGGCACCTGATTGAACATACATCCCAAATGGCACCCTATTTCCTTTATAGTGCACTACTTTAGACTAGGGTCCTATGGGTCCTACTGGTCCAATGGTCATATGGGTCCTATGGATCATATGGTCCTATGGGTCATATGGGTCCTATTGGTCCTATAGTCCTATGGGTCCTATGGTCCTATGGTCCTATTGTCCTATTGTCCTATGATCTTATGGGTCATATGGGTCCTATTGGTCCTATGGGTCCTATTGTCCTATGGGTCCTATTGGTCCTATGGTCCTATGATCCTATGGGTCATCTTGGTCCTATTGGTCATATGGGTCCAACTGGTCCTATGGGTCCTACTGGTCCTATGCATATGCTACTGGCAGGATCAACTGATTGTCAACTGAATTAATGAGCCATTCGCAGTTTCACTGTACCGGCCGTGTGTACGTAGACTTGCATGGCTTAATCTTTGAGACAAGCATATGCTACTGGCAGGATCAACCAGGTATGGGTCCTATGGGTCCTATGGGTCCTATTGTCACTATTGTCATATGGGTCCTATTGTCCTATTGGTCCTATGGTCCTATTGTCACTATTGTCATATGGGTCCTATTGTCATATGGGTCCTATTGGTCCTATGGTCCTATGGGTCAGATGGGTCCTATGGGTCCTATTGTCATATGGGTCCTATTGGTCCTATACTGCAAATTGACCGCAAGAAGCTCAAACAGATATATTGTTTGACTAAAACATGACAATTTCAAACCTTGCTTTCATTTCTATATGATCAGATGGCTCTCTATTATGCGTGGGAATACTGGAAACAGATTTATTTCATTACAATCACATGGAGCTGATCTACTAGTGCTTTACAGTCTTTTATTTCCAACAATGAAAAACATGTATATATTTTTTTCTCAGAAAACTTTTCAGCAATGCTAACGGGTCCTTCCCAACAAAGCAGCAATGCAGAGAGAAAGAAAATAGAGAAATAATAGAAAAGTAAAACACGTAATAATAAAAGTAAAAAAATAAATAAACAATGAGTAACGATAACTTACACCAGTACTGAGTGGATGATCAGGGGGACGAGGTCATTGAGGTAGCTATGCACATGTAACTAGGAATAGAGTGACAGATGGTAAACAGGATTAACAACGTATGTGACGAGTCAAGAATTGTAATGGAAAAACACAAGAGATTATATAAACTGACATGACACTCTCACTCACGGTTGCACAAAAATGAGCTGTAAGCAAACCACGCCCCAAAATATTCTAATGAGATGCTTCCCCTACATTTTCATTATCACTAAAAGAGTGAGAACGCTTTTGTGAACTGTAAAGAACCATTGAAGTCATTATGGTACCACATAGAACCATCACCCTTCCCAAAGAACCCTTGAGGAACCACTATGTTTTGGTGTTTAGAGGATCTGCAAGCATAGATTGCAGGAGGCGTGTTCTTGGGTTAGCTCTCGTTGGATCACCCATCGGAGCGTAGCTTGCAGGAGGCGTGTTCTTGGGTTAGCTCTCGTTGGATCACCCATCGGAGCGTAGCTTGCAGGAGGCGTGTTCTTGGGTTAGCTCTCGTTGGATCACCCATCGGAGCGTAGCTTGCAGGAGGCGTGTTCTTGGGTTAGCTCGTTGGATCACCCATCGGAGCGTAGCTTGCAGGAGGCGTGTTCTTGGGTTAGCTCTCGTTGGGTCACCCATCGGAGCGTAGCTTGCAGGAGGCGTGTTCTTGGGTTAGCTCTCGTTGGGTCACCCATCGGAGCGTAGCTTGCAGGAGTCGTGTTCTTGGGTTAGCTCTCGTTGGGTCACCCATCGGAGCGTAGCTTGCAGGAGGCGTGTTCTTGGGTTATCTCTCGTTGGGTCACCCATCGGAGCGTAGCTTGCAGGAGTCGTGTTCTTGGGTTAGCTCTCGTTGGATCACCTATTGGAGCGTAGTTTGCAGGAGTCGTGTTCTTGGGTTAGCTCTCGTTGGGTCACCCATCGGAGCGTAGCTTGCAGGAGGCGTGTTCTTGGGTTAGCTCTCGTTGGATCACCCATCGGAGCGTAGCTTGCAGGAGGCGTGTTCTTGGGTTAGCTCTCGTTGGGTCACCCATCGGAGCGTAGCTTGCAGGAGGCGTGTTCTTGGGTTAGCTCTCGTTGGATCACCCATCGGAGCGTAGCTTGCAGGAGGCGTGTTCTTGGGTTAGCTCGTTGGATCACCCATCGGAGCGTAGCTTGCAGGAGGCGTGTTCTTGGGTTAGCTCGTTGGATCACCCATCGGAGCGTAGCTTGCAGGAGGCGTGTTCTTGGGTTAGCTCGTTGGGTCACCCATCGGAGCGTAGCTTGCAGGAGGCGTGTTCTTGGGTTAGCTCGTTGGGTCACCCATCGGAGCGTAGCTTGCAGGAGTCGTGTTCTTGGGTTAGCTCTCGTTGGATCACCTATTGGAGCGTAGTTTGCAGGAGTCGTGTTCTTGGGTTAGCTCTCGTTGGGTCACCCATCGGAGCGTAGCTTGCAGGAGGCGTGTTCTTGGGTTAGCTCTCGTTGGATCACCCATCGGAGCGTAGCTTGCAGGAGGCGTGTTCTTGGGTTAGCTCTCGTTGGATCACCCATCGGAGCGTAGCTTGCAGGAGGTGTGTTCTTGGGTTAGCTCTCGTTGGATCACCCATTGGCACCCATCGGAGCGTAGCTTGCAGGAGGCGTGTTCTTGGGTTAGCTGTCGTTGGATCACCCATCGTAGAAAGTGTCATGCCAGTTCATGTGTTATGTTGTACTCTGTTAAGTTTGTACACCGCCAGTTCTGCAGTCTGAATGAGTCGGACATAAGTCCATTGGCAGTCACTATAGTGCCATTGTTAAGACAGTAACCATTGTGTTACAATATCTTTTGGCAAATTTTTTTAGATATTAGATACATTTTAATTTAAACATATTTCTAACAAATAGATTAAAATGCCATACATTTCACAAAGCATCTCCAAATATATTCATAAATACATGTGTAAATACGTTGTAAAATACATTCTTTAAAGGATTTCAGAATTTATTTTGAATTACATGAAATATGTTTTCTGATGAGTTTAACATGTTAAATACACTCAGTGTACAAATCATTAGGAATACCTTCCTAATATGGAGTTGCACTTCCCCCCCTTTTGCCCTCAGAACAGCCTCAATTCGTCAGGACATGGACTCTACAAGGTGTCCAAAGCGTTCCACAGGGATGCTGGCCCATGTTGACTCCGATGCTTCCCACAGTTATGTGGCTGGATGTCCTTTGGGTGGTGGACCATTCATGATAAACATGGGGAACTGTTGAGTGTGGTAAAAACTCAGCAGCCCCACAGTTCTTCATACACTCAAACCAGTGCGCCTGGCACCTACTACCATACCCTGTTCATTTAAAAATACTTTATTTGTCCATTTTTATATCTTTGACAAATGCATGTTTTTTTTTTTTCGACCGTATGGGTTGGCATTAATGAAGAGAGAAGCTACAACAAAGTAGATAGAGGATTACTCTGTCAGGCCCAGGAGGATTTTCAAAGGCTTTTAAGTCTAACAAGCAAATTGAAAAAAAAATATATAAAAAATGCATTGAGCAAACAAGCTTCCACTAACAGGAACTTAGTCACACAGCCAACCATAATTAATTTTTTCGTTGTTCATTTTGTCGCAAGAAATGGTGCAAACAAACAAGCAACTACATTTCACACTTTAACGTTTAATATGAATAAATATAACTGCTTTTATCTTTATTGGCGACTATGTGTTGTGTTTACCCATTCAGCTGAAGACTGGCGAGGAGAGGACACCACCTCTTCATAATGAGCAGAGAAACATCTGAGGAGCCTCATCATTTCTGGCTAAACACTGCACTCTGCTGGCTGGATCTAGGTGTCTACAGTCTGCTCCAAAAACAAGATTGTAAATTGTCACTCAGTGGTATTGAGTAGTTTTGTTATTGTTGTAGTATTGACAAAGATTATTTATTATATTGACAAGATAGCCGACTTTCCTGTAACTGCCATAGTTGTGATTTATCTCACACAATTGCATGGAGTAAATTATTTGTATGCTTAGGTTAAAAAAATGAATGATGATTTACTTTTAAAGTTTCAACTAGTTTCACTAGATCTAGAACCAGGTTAACACAAGCACACCAGGAACGTAGAGGTTTACAGGACAATCCATCAATACATCATAAAACGTTATTACTTTTTGGTCCCTTAAGCAAAAGTAATGGCGTCTTTTTGTAGACATTAACTCCGTTAGTTTTGCAAAACCTATGGGTAAATGAATGGAGTTTTGTTGTTGGGTTTTCGGATAAACACCCCAAATAAGCAGTGTGGTAAACACACAAGCTCAGGAGATCTCATACAGTTTGTTCTATGAGATAACCTTCATCAGCTTCATCATCATCACTTTTAGTGAATTTTTCAACATTTGTGTAATAAAACAAAGAACATTAAGCATTTGTGTAATTTTAAAAAAGAACATAAAGCATTTGTGTAATTAAAAAAAACATAAAGCATTTGTGTAATTTTAAAAAAGAACATAAAGCATTTGTGTAATTTAAAAAAAGAACATAAAGCATTTGTGTAATTTAAAAAAATAACATAAAGCATTTGTGTAATTTTTAAAAAGAACATAAAGCATTTGTGTAATTTAAAAAAAGAACATAAAGCATTTGTGTAATTAAAAAAAAGAACATAAAGGTTTCATAATTCATAAATGTCATGTTGACTGACTGATATTACCTCATACAATAAAACCTATAAAATACTCTAAACCCGTGTTAACCTTTCCGCTGTTTATTCCAGAAACCTACTCTTTCCCCGTGAATTTCCCCATAGGAATGGCTGAACGAACCAGTGGTGACTCATTACCTGTTTCTACAGACTACAAGCTGTCCAGCTCTATTCCCTGGTATATAAACGGTTGTGAAACACCAGCCAATGGCCCAGGATTAGACTCTGTATATCTCTTAGATTTCGATGCCTATGACAAATGTATCTGACTTATAGTGTGTCGAATGTCTTTTATCTTAAGTACGAAACAAAACATTGAATGGTGATTAGGGTGGGGTTATAAGAGATACAGATCCCTAGTCCACTTTCCCACGGCTGTATCCGTCGGCTCGCCAAGGCCCTGCCAAGAAGCTGCGCGTTAAAAATACAGTGCGCTTTCTGAGTCCCCGCGACGAGCGTTCTGGAAAACCCGACGCAGTGACGCGTCTACGTGACGTCACGGCGTCACGTCGCCTGGCGATGTGCGCCATTTTGGACTTGGAGAGGGGGGAGGCGGGGAGGAGAGAGAGAGAGGAGAGGAGGGGGGAGGAAAATAAAATCCCCCGGAATCACGGACTGCTGTTCCACCTTTATACACACCACTAATAAACTGGTTCCTTCTGACCACCTGGCCCGACATACTGCCCTGACCAAGCCACCAGCGCTGTCGGAAGACCCCCCTCCCCTGAAGAAGCCGGCTGTGCTGCGGAAAGGGGCCATGGCAGGTAAGGCTGATCACTTTGTAGACCGGGGGGGCCGACACGCTTCTCCCGCAGCAGCGGCCTTACAGCTCGGCTCGGGGGATAGGAAACACCCGACCCCCTCGCACAATCTGCCTCCTATTAAACTCCACGCGTACACAGCCGCTATGTTAAAGTACACGTTTAAAGGTTGTTCCTTCTGGGTTTCTATAACATCTGCATGAGATCCTTTTTTCCAATGTCTTCCGGCTGTTTTTATTGGCCTTTATTGAGTGTGTGATGTTGTTGTAGGTGTCGGAGGAGGGAGTGATTTCCAGTGGTGCTTCTCTCAGGTGAAGGGAGCCATAGACGAGGATGTGGCTGAAGGTAAGCGCGTTTCCTGGGCACAAAACATAGATCTCATGTTATTCATGGACCTAGTCACGGGTGGGGGGGTTGTGTGTGTGCAAAGCTAGCGAGTTAGCAACGCCGCTAATACAGAGGGTTTCTGGTTAACTATCCTGCTAAGTCTAGTGCCCAGGTTGGCACCAGTCAACCCGTGTTAACGAGCTAGGCTAGCCAGGTATAGCCGTGCCTGTTCAGCGGAGATATCTAGTTAACTGCTGCTACTGCTGTGTTGACCTGTGTAGTTATTGCAAGCGCATGGTTAGTTAAAGAACAACAGCGAGTCTCTCTTCCCTCGTCACCAGGCACAACAAGGTCAGCTATTTTGCTGTCTACATCTGTCACTAAACACCGACTTTAACTATATAGTTGTATAGCTGGGAAAACACTGCGAGGTCTTGTACCACTGTCCGTGTTGCTGTGAAAGAGAATCATGGATACATTGCTCTGCACACCCCTGTTATCTCAGACGGCATTGATTAGGATGTAGCTACACATTGATCTGGCCTGGAAGGACTGCTATTGGCTGGCAGTGTGAAGGCCGGGGACAGATATGGGGACGCTGGTCCCTCTTGTTTTAAATACGGGTGTCTCAGACCTATAGGGGTGCCTTCCTAACTGTACCATACATACTGTACAATGAGGGAACCTGTGGAACTAGCTAATCACCTTGGTCTCTCAACGTGGACATATGTTTATGTCTGTACAGGACTACCTTGCTGCACTACTGTGATACTGATTCTGAAGCTATTCGCTTGTGTAGTTTGGGACTGGGACTACTTGTCGTACTGACATTATATTTTGCACCACAATTAATGGTCTGTTTTTGAAGAAAGGGATTGGTCTGTGTATCTGTTGTGGACTGGCAGGGGGCACACTGTGCTGGGGCATCCCAGGAGAAAGGGCAGGAGGGATACTGCTGTGCTGCTGTCAGCTGGTCGTTTCCGGCTCCTCTCCTCCTCACTGCTGCTTTGTTATAAATAATCCAGTGGCCTTGCTGTGAGATGTGGCGCTAAAATAGACACAGAGAGAGAGAGCCCCCAGCATGACGGGGAGAGAGAGCCCCCAGCATGACGGGGAGAGAGAGCCCCCAGCATGACGGGGAGAGAGAGCCCCCAGCATGACGGGGAGAGAGAGCCCCCAGCATGACGGGGAGAGAGAGCCCCCAGCATGACGGGGAGAGAGAGAGCGAGACCCTCCGGCATGACGGGAGAGAGAGAGAGAGGGCGCCCCAGCATGACGGGGAGAGAGAGCGCGCCTCAGCATGACGGGGAGAGAGAACGCGCCCCAGCATGACGGGGAGAGAGAGAGCGCGCCCCAGCATGACGGGGAGAGAGAGAGAGCGCGCCCCCAGCATGACGGGGAGAGAGAGAGCGCGCCCCCAGCATGACGGGGGAGAGAGAGAGAGCGCCCCCAGCATGACGGGGGGAGAGAGAGAGAGCGCGCCCCAGCATGACGGGGGAGAGAGAGAGCGCCCCAGCATGACGGGGAGAGAGAGAGCGCCCCAGCATGACGGGGAGAGAGAGAGAATGCCCCAGCATGACGGGGAGAGAGAGAGCGCGCCCCAGCATGACGGGGAGAGAGAGAGCGCCCCAGCATGACGGGGAGAGAGAGAGCGCCCCAGCATGACGGGGAGAGAGAGCGCCCCCAGCATGACGGGGAGAGAGAGAGAGAGCGCCCTCAGCATGACGGGAGAGAGGGGGAGAGAGAGAGCGCCCCCAGCATGACGGGGAGAGAGGGAGAGAGAGAGAGCGCCCCCAGCATGACGGGGGAGAGAGAGAGAGCGCGCCCCCAGCATGACGGGGAGAGAGAGAGCGCCCCCAGCATGACGGGGGAGAGAGAGAGCGCCCCCAGCATGACGGGAGAGCGAGAGCGCCCCAGCATGACGGGAGAGAGAGCGAGAGAACGCGCCCCAGCATGACGGGGAGAGAGAGAGCGCGCCCCAGCATGACGGGGAGAGAGAGAGAGAGCGCCCCCAGCATGACGGGAGAGAGAGAGCGCCCCCAGCATGACGGGGAGAGAGAGCGCGCCCCAGCATGACGGGGGAGAGAGAGAGCGCCCCAGCATGACGGGGAGAGAGAGAGCGCGCCCCAGCATGACGGGAGAGAGCGCCCAGCATGACGGAGAGAGAGAGCGCGCCCCAGCATGACGGGGAGAGAGAGAGCGCCCAGCATGACGGGGAGAGAGAGAGAGAGCCCCAGCATGACGGGGAGAGAGAGAGCTCTCAGCATGACGGGGGAGAGAGAGAGCGCCCAGCATGACGGGAGAGAGAGAGCGCCCCAGCATGACGGGGAGAGAGAGAGCGCCTCAGCATGACGGGGAGAGAGAGAGAGCGCCCCAGCATGACGGGGAGAGAGAGCGCCCCAGCATGACGGAGAGAGAGAGAGACCCCAGCATGACGGGGAGAGAGAGAGCGCGCCCCCAGCATGACGGGGGAGAGAGAGAGAGCGCGCCCCCAGCATGACGGGGGAGAGAGAGAGCGCGCCCCCAGCATGACGGGGAGAGAGAGAGCGCGCCCCCAGCATGACGGGGGAGAGAGAGCGCGCCCCAGCATGACGGGGAGAGAGAGCGCCCCAGCATGACGGGGAGAGAGAGAGCGCCCCAGCATGACGGGGAGAGAGAGAGCGCCCCAGCATGACGGGGAGAGAGAGAGCGCGCCTCAGCATGACGGGGAGAGAGAGAGCGCCCCAGCATGACGGAGAGAGAGAGAGCGCCCCTGCATGACGGAGAGAGAGAGAGCGCCCCAGCATGACGGAGAGAGAGAGAGCGCCCCAGCATGACGGGAGAGAGAGAGAGCGCGCCCAGCATGACGGGGAGAGAGAGAGAGAGAGCGCCCCCAGCATGACGGGGAGAGAGAGAGAGCGCCCCCAGCATGACGGGGGAGAGAGAGAGCGCCCCAGCATGACGGAGAGAGAGAGAGCGCCCCAGCATGACGGGGAGAGAGAGCGCGCGCCAGCATGACGGGGAGAGAGAGAGAGAGCCCCGGCATGACGGGGGGAGAGAGAGAGCGCCCCAGCATGACGGGGAGAGAGAGAGAGCGCCCCAGCATGACGGGGAGAGAGAGCGCCCCAGCATGACGGGGAGAGAGAGAGCGCGCCCCAGCATGACGGGGAGAGAGAGAGAGAGAGCGCCCCAGCATGACGGGGGAGAGAGAGAGAGAGCGCGCCCCCTGCATGACGGGAGAGAGAGAGAGCGCCCCCAGCATGACGGGGAGAGAGAGAGAGAGCGCCCCCAGCATGACGGGGAGAGGGAGAGAGCGCGCGCCCCCAGCATGACGGGGAGAGAGAGAGAGCGCCCCCAGCATGACGGGAGAGAGAGAGAGCGCCCCCAGCATGACGGGAGAGAGAGAGAGCGCCCCCAGCATGACGGGGAGAGAGAGAGCGCCCCCAGCATGACGGGGGAGAGAGCGCGCCCAGCATGACGGGGGAGAGAGAGAGAGAGCCTCTCGGCATGACGGGGGAGAGAGAGAGAGAGCGCCCCAGCATGACGGGGAGAGAGAGAGCGCCCCAGCATGACGGGGAGAGAGAGAGCGCCCCCAGCATGACGGGGGAGAGAGAGAGAGCGCGCCCCCAGCATGACGGGGAGAGAGAGAGAGAGCGCCCCCAGCATGACGGGGGAGAGAGAGAGAGAGAGCGCGCCCCCAGCAGCACAGAGGGGCCATCTGAATCTTTCCTGCCCAGTCATCCATACTGCAGCCTCTCTATTCTTCATGAACAAGCCATACATGTGCATGAAGACTGAAACAGAGAGAGACTACCTCAACTTGTTCAATAAGAAACCCTCATTTTCATTGTCGACAAAAGCTTTTGCTACGTTATGTCCTAATGAATACGACCCCTGGCTCTGCGTCATCATACAGTCTCAACCAGCACAGACAATAAGTATGTCCCTTGCTGCAGTCTTGTTGTACAGGCCGTGCTTAGATCTTCCATGGCTGAGTACACTTGCCTGATGTCAGCTGCGTCCTTTACCCAAGGTATAGAGTCCTAGAGCCTGTTTATAGTATGCTACAGGGGCGCTGCACTGCGCCTGACCCATGGGCTTCCAGCCCAAGCGGGGGGGTCTAAGGTGGTTGGGTTGTGAGCATAGAGACATATTAGTTATCTGGAAGTTAATGTACAACAAAGTACGCCTTATCAAAGGCTCCAGTCACCCAAGTCATAGACTGTTCTCTCTGCTACCGCACGGCAAACGGTACTGGAGCACCAAGTCCAGGTCCAAAAGGCTCCTTAACAGCTTCTACCCCCAAGACATAAGACTGCTGAACAGCTAATCAAATGGCCACCCGGACTATTTACATTGACCCCCACCCCCCGCTGCTACTACTCGCTGTTTAATATCTATCCATAGTCACTTCACCCCCACCTACATGTACAAATGACCTCTAGCCTGTACCCCCGCACACTGACTCGGTACCGGTGCCCCCTGTATACAGCCTCGTTATTGTTACTTTTTATTTGTGTTTCACATGTTTTTTTATTTTAGTTTATTTGGTAAATATTTTCTTAACTCTTTCTTGAACTGCATTCTTGGTTAAGGGCTTGTAAGTAAGCGTTTCACGGTAAGGTGAATGAATACCTGTTGTATTCGATGCACGTGAACTCATAAAATGTGATGTCACGTGAACCCATAAAGTGTGATGTCACGTGAACCCATAAAGTGTGATGTCACATGAACCAATAAAGTGTGATGTCACGTGAATGCATAAAGTGTGATGTCACGTGAACCCATAAAGTATGATGTCACGTTGTCACGTGAACCCATAAAGTATGATGTGATCTTAATGGCTAGACAGACAGGACTGGATTAGGCACTACAAGTGGGTTTTCAAATCAAATGTTATTTGTCATCGTGCTTGGTAACAACCGGTGTAGACTAACAGTGAAATGCTTATTGACGGGTTCTTCCCAACAACGCAGAGAGAAAGATAAACAAATAAAGTCAAAGTCACCATTATTAGTCAGTTGTACAACCGAATGCGTCTTCCGCATTTAACCCAACCCCTCTGAATCAGAGAGGTGCGGGGGGCTGCCTTAATCGACATCCACGTCTTCGGCACCCGGGGAACAGTGGGTTAACTGCCTTGTTCAGGGGCAGAACAACAGATTTTTTTCCTTGTCAGCTTGGGGATTCGAACTTGCAAGTCCAACGCTCTAACCACTAGGCTACCTAGATAACATGGCTATATACACAGGGTACCAGTACCAAGTCAATGTGCAGGGGTAGAGGTAATAACATGGCTATATACACAGGGAACCAGTACCAAGTCAATGTGCAGGGGTAGAGGTAATAACATGGCTATATACACAGGGAACCAGTACCAAGTCAATGTGCAGGGGTAGAGGTAATAACATGGCTATATACACAGGGACCAGTACCAAGTCAATGTGCAGGGGTAGAGGTAATAACATGGCTATATACACAGGGAACCAGTACCAAGTCAATGTGCAGGGGTAGAGGTAATAACATGGCTATATACACAGGGAACCAGTACCAAGTCAATGTGCAGGGGTAGAGGTAATAACATGGCTATATACACAGGGAACCAGTACCAAGTCAATGTGCAGGAGTAGAGGTAATAACATGGCTATATACACAGGGAACCAGTACCAAGTCAATGTGCAGGGGTAGAGGTAATAACATGGCTATATACACAGGGAACCAGTACCAAGTCAATGTGCAGGGGTAGAGGTAATAACATGGCTATATACACAGGGGACCAGTACCAAGTCAATGTGCAGGGGTAGAGGTAATAACATGGCTATATACACAGGGAACCAGTACCAAGTCAATGTGCAGGGGTAGAGGTAATAACATGGCTATATACACAGGGTACCAGTACCAAGTCAATGTGCAGGGGTAGAGGTAATAACATGGCTATATACACAGGGTACCAGTACCAAGTCAATGTGCAGGGGTAGAGGTAATAACATGGCTATATACACAGGGAACCAGTACCAAGTCAATGTGCAGGGGTAGAGGTAATAACATGGCTATATACACAGGGTACCAGTACCAAGTCAATGTGCAGGGGTAGAGGTAATAACATGGCTATATACACAGGGAACCAGTACCAAGTCAATGTGCAGGGGTAGAGGTAATAACATGGCTATATACACAGGGTACCAGTACCAAGTCAATGTGCAGGGGTAGAGGTAATAACATGGCTATATACACAGGGAACCAGTACCAAGTCAATGTGCAAGGGTAGAGGTAATGGAGGTAGATATGTACATATAGATAGGGGTAAAGTGACTAGGCAACAGGATAGATGATAAACAGTAGCAGCAGCGTACGTGATGAGTCAAAAGAGTTGCTAAATGGGGTCAATAGGTAGCTATTTGGTTAACTGTTTTTGCAGTCTTATGGCTTGGGGATAGAAGATGTTCAGGGTGCTGTTGGTTCCAGACTTGCTGCATCGGTACTGCATGCTATGCGATAGCAGAGAGAATAGTCTGACTTGAATGGCTGGAGACTTTTAATCATTTTTAGGGCCTTTCTCTGACACCGCCTGGTATAGAGTGCTTGAATAGCGATGTACTGGGTCGTACGCACTACCCTCTGTGGTTCCTTGCGACCAAGCGGTGATGCAGCCAGTCAAGATTCTCTCAATGGTGAAGCTGTATAACGTTTTGATGCCAAATATTTCTCACCTCCTGAGGGGAAAGAGGCGCTGTCGTGCCTTCTTCACGTCTGTGTTGGTGTGTGTGTGGACCGTTATAATTCCTTAGTGACGTGGACACCGAGGATCTCAAAGCTCTCGACCCGCTCCACTACAGCCACGTGGATGTGGGCGTGCTCGGCTCTCCGTTTCCTGTGGTCCACGATCAACTCCTTTTTGTCATTTTTAGGGCGCCATCCAATAGGGAGAGATAATACTGTGTTTCTAGACTTCTAGTTATTATTGTTTCTAGGCTTGCACTATACCACAGCATATGGCATAAACGCTATAGTTTGAAATACAGATGGTATGATTTTCAATACTGTTTGAAAAATAAATATTTTAAGTTGAGTATAATTATAAGAATTCTAGGATGTTAATTAAATGATCCAGCTCAGGGCTCCAGCTATGCATTTGGTTTGCTAAGTGGCTAGATGTGAAGATGAAGCTTCTTGTTTACAGCTGGGACATTCAACCCCCTCTCGGTAATACCGTATACTCCCGTATGGTACAGAAACGGTGTGAAAATCTGCATACCACCCAACCCTAATTGTGCCATTTTGGAACAGTTTGAGTGTTTGTTTTAATTGACTGTAGGTCAGGTGTTTTGCTGCGCCACCCAATAGTTGTAGTGAGTCATCTTGGTTGTAACCTCTGGCTGTAGTGAGTCATCTTGGTTGTATCCTCTGGCTGTAGTGAGTCATCTTGGTTGGAACCTCTGGCTGTAGTGAGTCATCTTGGTTGGAACCTCTGGCTGTAGTAAGTCATCTTGGTTGGAACCTCTGGCTATAGTAAGTCAACTTGGTTGGAACCTCTGGCTATAGTAAGTCAACTTGGTTGGAACCTCTGGCTATAGTAAGTCAACTTGGTTGTAACCTCTGGCTGTAGTGAGTCATCTTGGCTGTAACCTCTGGCTGTAGTAAGTCATCTTGGTTGTAACCTCTGGCTATAGTAAGTCAACTTGGTTGTAACCTCTGGCTGTAGTAAGTCATCTTGGTTGGAACCTCTGGCTGTAGTAAGTCATCTTGGTTGGAACCTCTGGCTGTAGTAAGTCATCTTGGTTGGAACCTCTGGCTATAGTAAGTCAACTTGGTTGTAACCTCTGGCTGTAGTAAGTCATCTTGGTTGTAACCTCTGGCTATAGTAAGTCAACTTGGTTGTAACCTCTGGCTGTAGTAAGTCATCTTGGTTGGAACCTCTGGCTGTAGTAAGTCATCTTGGTTGGAACCTCTGGCTGTTAAAGGCTGTAAATATAAGAACTAGATGTTTGGGTGTAGTTACCCTTTAATTCCACTGTGCACCAGCCAGAAACTGTTTGGTTAGCAACGCTCATGTGATTTGCAGAGTTTACAAAACAAAATGGCCAGTGGATTGATAGAAATAATCCTGATGTAATTTAGCCAGGTAGACACAGGCTACTTTTATAATTAACATTTGACTTGAGAAGGATTTTGGGAAAAGCCTTTCCATGTCTACCAGAAGACTGTTATCATTAGCATCACAAACGGCTACACAAAGTGTAGACATGCGCACACACCAGTGTTTCCCCTATATTCATTAGCAGTGGCTGGCCGCCGCTGCAACATTTTTGCCGTCAAGATAAAAGAAGGATTTTTTTTAAAGCCTTGAGACATGAATTGTGCATGTGTGCCATTCAGAGGATGAATGGGCAAGACAATAGATGCCTTTGAACGGGGTTTGGTAGGTGCCAGGAGCACCGGTTTGTGTCAAGAACTGCAACGCTGCTGGGTTTTTATCACAATCAACAGTGTCCCGTGTTTATCATGAATGGTCCATCACCCAAAGGACATCCAGCTAACTTGACACAACTGTGGGGAGCATTGGAGTCAACATGTGCCAGCATCACTGTGAAACGCTTTCAACACCTTTTAGTCCATGCCCACAAATTGAGGTGCAACACAATATTAGGCAGGTGTTCCTAATGTTTTGTACACTGTGTATATACAGTGCATTCGGAAAGTATTCAGACCCCTTGACATTTTACACATATTGTTATGTTGCAGCCTTATTCTAAAATTGATTCAATATTTATTTAATTAATCTACACACGCTACTCCTTAATGACAAAGCAAAAACAGGTTTTTAAACATTTTTGCAAATATATTCCAAATGTAAAAAAATATATTTTTTTACCTAAGTATTCATACCCTTTGCTAATGAGATTTGGATTTGAGCTCAGGTGCATCCTGTTTCCATTGATCATCCTTGATGTTTCTACAACTTGATTGGATTCAATCTGTGGTAAATTCAACTGATTGGACATGATTTGGAAAGGCACACACCTGTCTATATAAGGTCCCACAGTTGACATTGCATGTCAGAGCAAAAACCAAGCCATTAGGTGGAAGGAATTGTCCATATAGCTCCAAAACAGGATTTCGTCGAGGCACAGATCTGGGGAATAGTACCCAAAAATGTCTGCAGCATTGAAGGTCCCCAAGAACACAGTGGCCTCCATCATTCTTAAATGGAAGAAGTTTGGAACCACCAATAATCTTCCTAGAGCTGGCCGCCCGGCCAAACTGAGCAATCAGGGGAGAAGGGCCTTTGTCAGGGAGGTGACCAAGAACCCGATGGTCACTCTGACAGAGCTTCGGAGTTCCTCTGTGGAGATGGGAGAACCTTCCAGAAGGACAACCATCTTTGCAGCAATCCACCAATCAGGCCTTTATGGTAGAGTGGCCAGACGGAAGCCACTCCTCAATAAAAGGCACATGACAGCCTGCTTGGAGTTTTCCAAAAGGCATTTAAAGACTCTCAGACCATGCGATACAAGATTCTCTGGTCTGATGAAACCAAGATTGAACTCTCTGGCCTGAATGCCAACGTCACGTCTGGAAGAAACATGGCACCATCCCTACGGTGAAGCATGGTGGTGGCAGCATCATGCTGTGGGGATGTTTTTCAGCGGCAGGGACTGGGAGACTAGTCAGGATCAAGGGAAAGATAAGCGGAACAAAGATCCTTGATGAAAACCTGCTCAGGACCTCAGACTGGGGCAAACGTTCACCTTCCAACAGGACAAAGACCCTAAGCACACAGCCAAGACAATGCAGGAGTAGTTTCAGGACAACTTTCTGCATGTCCTTAAGTTGCCCAGCCAGAGCCCGGACTTGAACCCGATCAAACATCTCTGGAGAGACCTAAAAATAGCTGTACAGTGCTGCAACAAAGTACTGAGTATAGGGTCTGAATATTTATGTAAACGTGATAACGCATAAATGTCTACACCTGTTTTCGCTTTAAGATTATGGGGTATTCTGTGTAGATTTGCTGATTGTTTCATCCATTTTAGAATAAGGCTGTACCGTAAGGAAATGGGTAGAAAGTCAAAGGGACTGAATACTTTCCGAAGGCACTGTATATTTTATGTTAGATCATCTTTGAGAACTAACAATCACTAAAAACTACAGTCGCTCTGATAGCATAAAGCCATGGAAAAATGTGTAGAAAAGTAGCTTTTAAAAGAGAAAAATGTTTCTACTGTGGCCAAGAGGAGGGCTTTACATCTTTGGCAGTGGACTTCACAACATCATTTATAGCCTAGCTAGCCTACTTCTTGTATCGAGCATATTACGTATGTATCAGGAGACTAGCATGGCTCATGGTTGTTTTCTCTTGCTGTGAGGCCAAGTCCCCCAGTGAGCTGCTAGTGTTGTTGCAGTGGGTTGTGTTGTCATTATTCCCCCAGTGAGCTGCTGGTGTTGTTGCAGTGGGTTGTGTTGTCATTATTCCCCCAGTGAGCTGCTAGTGTTGTTGCAGTGGGTTGTGTTGTCATTATTCCCCCAGTGAGCTGCTGGTGTTGTTGCAGTGGGTTGTGTTGTCATTATTCCCCCAGTGAGCTGCTAGTGTTTTTGCAGTGGGTTGTGTTGTCATGATTCCCCCAGTGAGCTGCTGGTGTTGTTGCAGTGGGTTGTGTTGTCATTATTCCCCCAGTGAGCTGCTAGTGTTGTTGCAGTGGGTTGTGTTGTCATTATTCCCCCAGTGAGCTGCTGGTGTTGTTGCAGTGGGTTGTGTTGTCATTATTCCCCCAGTGAGCTGCTAGTGTTGTTGCAGTGGGTTGTGTTGTCATTATTCCCCCAGTGAGCTGCTAGTGTTGTTGCAGTGGGTTGTGTTGTCATGATTCCCCCAGTGAGCTGCTAGTGTTGTCGTAGTGGGTTGTGTTGTCATGATTCCCCCAGTGAGCTGCTGGTGTTGTTGCAGTGGGTTGTGTTGTCATGATTCCCCCAGTGAGCTGCTAGTGTTGTTGCAGTGGGTTGTGTTGTCATTATTCCCCCAGTGAGCTGCTAGTGTTGTTGCAGTGGGTTGTGTTGTCATGATTCCCCCAGTGAGCTGCTAGTGTTGTTGCAGTGGGTTGTGTTGTCATTATTCCCCCAGTGAGCTGCTAGTGTTGTTGCAGTGGGTTGTGTTGTCATGATTCCCCCAGTGAGCTGCTAGTGTTGTTGCAGTGGGTTGTGTTGTCATTATTCCCCCAGTGAGCTGCTGGTGTTGTCGCAGTGGGTTGTGTTGTCATTAGTCCCCCAGTGAGCTGCTAGTGTTGTTGCAGTGGGTTGTGTTGTCATGATTCCCCCAGTGAGCTGCTGGTGTTGTTGCAGTGGGTTGTGTTGTCATGATTCCCCCAGTGAGCTGCTGGTGTTGTTGCAGTGGATGGTACAGTACAGGATGACGTCTGCCTGATGGGGTGCAGGCCTATACTGAGAGGGGAATGTTAATTAGGCCCCTCCCTTTTATAATATGATTGAAGAAACAGTCAGACAGGTCATCCATGATATTGATCATGTTTTTGTTTTGTGCCGTTGACCTATATAACGCGTGTTATTGTGTGTCTTTAAGTTCAGGTTTATTTCTCATTATTTTACATATGCAAAAACAGCCTACATGAAATGTTATGCACCTCATGACCTTTTGTTGTTGTCTCTCTCAGCCGACATCATCTCAACGGTTGAGTTTAACTATTCCGGAGAACTACTAGCAACCGGAGACAAAGGAGGTCGGGTGGTCATTTTCCAACGGGAACAAGAGGTCAGTTAACTATCAAATAGCCAAAAATCAATCGAAAAAAAATTACGTTTAAGACTGAAACTCTCCTTGAAAACAACATTAGTCGGATTCACCTTTAATGTAGCATACAATTATTTTTATTTTTTTTTTTTATTTTTTTAGTGCATTGTGGTGGTTGAATAAAGTCGTACTAATAATGAGCTGGTTTTAATTTCTTTCAGAGTAAAAACCGTCCTCATTCCAGAGGAGAGTACAACGTGTACAGCACTTTCCAGAGCCATGAACCCGAGTTTGACTATTTGAAAAGCTTAGAGATCGAGGAGAAAATTAACAAAATAAGATGGTTACCTCAACAAAACGCTGCACACTCTCTGCTCTCAACAAACGGTAAGTCACGGAGGGCTCTAGTTCATATTTCTGATTCCGTCAGGTGATGATACTGCGCTGAATGTTGAACTGTAAAGGTACCTTTTTTAAACACTGACATTGACGTTTTCACATCACCACAGACAAAACCATCAAGCTATGGAAGATCAGCCAAAGGGACAAAAGAGCAGAAGGCTACAACTTGAAAGACGAGGATGGAAGACTGCGAGATCCTTTTCGAGTCACGTCGCTACGGGTAGGTCTCGTCTTGTTCGTCACCGTTGACCTGCTATCGTCTTGACATGATCCCGTTCGGGGGAAGTGTAAAAACAAACGTAAGGTATCTGGAGTGAACATGTGAAGGGGGAGAAAACACACGGCGCCGAGTGACGGTCTGATATTCATCTGCCGTTCGTTCTCCGTTCGTCTGGCGCAGTGTGTTTTTAGGAACCCGCCCGCTGTCTGACTGCTGACATTTTCACAAGTTTCGACAAGTAGAATCAGTTTGTTTCGCCCGGTTCGCAAAATTACGTCCGGCACTCTGTTCAGAGGTGCCAAGTACTCTTGGCCGGCAAACGCTACCAGTGTGTCCGTGCCTTTTTAAACAGTGATTATGTCGTCCCTTCTGATCCATCTCGCATATGATTGATTACCTGATATATGATTGACATATTATTGATATTATTTGTTAGTAAAACAAATTACATTTTAAAAGTATATAATATACAGTTCCTTCAGAAAGCACTCACCCCGCCGTGACTCCTCCCACACCCCGCCCCGTGACTCCTTCCGCACCCCGGCCCGAGACTCCTTCCGCACCCCGGCCCGAGACTCCTTCCGCACCCGCCCGTGACTCCTTCCGCACCGCCCGTGACTCCTTCCGCACCCGCCCGTGACTCCTTCCGCACCCGCCCGTGACTCCTTCCGCACCCGCCCGTGACTCCTTCCGCACCCGCCCGAGACTCCTTCCGCACCCCGGCCCGTGACTCCTTCCGCACCCCGCCCCGTGACTCCTTCCACACCCCGGCCCGTGACTCCTTCCACACCCCGCCCCGTGACTCCTTCCACACCCGCCCGTGACTCCTTCCACACCGCCCGTGACTCCTTCCGCACCCGCCCGTGACTCCTTCCGCACCGCCCGTGACTCCTTCACACCCCGCCCGTGACTCCTTCCGCACCCGCCCGAGACTCCTTCCGCACCCCGGCCCGAGACTCCTTCCGCACCCGCCCGAGACTCCTTCGCACCCGCCCGAGACTCCTTCCACACCCGCCCGTGACTCCTTCCACACCCGCCCGTGACTCCTTCCGCACCCGCCCGTGACTCCTTCCGCACCACTCCTTCCACACCCCGGCCCGTGACTCCTTCCACACCCCGCCCCGTGACTCCTTCCACACCCCGCCTTGCCACAGCCCGAAAAAAAACACTTACCGAACTGTGATCCCTTAGTTGAATTCATCTTTTAAATACATAGTTTAATAAATCTCCACTGTTGCTAAATTGTTGACGCCCAAAAAATTATGGAACATTTTAATAATATTTCTGCTTCACTCTGAAGACGCTAGAACTGTCCACATGTACTTTTCCTCTGCTAACAAGACTAGTAACGAACAGCAAATCAGACAACCCCATAGTAATACGGGAAACTGTTGAGCGTGAAAAACCCGGCAGCGTTGCAGTTCTTGACTCAAACCGGTGCCCCTGGCGCCTACGGCCATACCTCGTTCAAAGGCACTTAAATCTTTTGTCTTGCCCATTCACCCTCTGAATGGCACGAATACACAATCCATGTCTCAAGGTTTTAAATCCTTGTTTAACCTGTCCCCTCCCCTTCATCTACACTGATTTGAAGTGGATTTAACAAGTGACATCAATAACGGATCATAGCTTTCACCTGGATTCACCTGGTCAGTCTATGTCATGGAAAGAGCAGGTGTTCTTAATGTTTTGTCCACTCGGTGTACGTCTGCATGCTGAGGGAAAGGAGAGAGCAGGAGAAAATTAGTTTTGATCAGTCATGGAAATAGAAGTGGTGAAAACAACATGTTTTGCTCACTACTTTTAAAATAGAAGATGGAGAACAAGCAATAGGAGGAAAATCCAGTATTTTTGGTCGCATGTACAACCAACTAGCTCTCGCTACCACTAACCAGCAAAAAAAAGGATGTACATATTTTGAGTCAAAGTCTCGATATAATATTACGATATGTAACGAACCCCCCCCACTTCACTACTACATGTATTTCTCATCTTCACAAAATGACTGAACTGCGGGGTTTTTAAAAAACGTAGTATATCTACATAATCTATACTGTAATTACTTTTCCACCATGGCCTATTTATTGCCTTACCTTCCTTATCCTACCTCATTTGTACTCATTGTATATAGATTTGTTTTTTCCCTACTGTATTATTGACTGAGTGTTTGTTTACTCCAATGTGTAACTCTGTGTTGTTGTATGTGTCGAACTGCTCTGCTTTATCTTGGCCAGGTCGCAGTTGTAAATGAGAACTTGTTCTCAACTAGTCTGGTTAAATAGAGGTGAAATATATATATATATTTTTAAATAATACAGGATGCTTTGTTCTAGGTGCCGGTGCTGCTGCCCATGGACCTGATGGTGGAGGCTAGCCCCAAGAGGATATTCGCTAACGCACACACATATCACATCAATTCCATCTCCGTAAATAGTGATCATGAAACATACCTTTCAGCAGATGATCTCAGGGTTAACCTCTGGCACTTAGAAATCACAGATAGAAGTTTTAGTATCCTTTTGTTTTTAATCACAAAGAAAATACACAACATTTATTTCATTTAAATGGGAAGATTTGTGTGTGTGTGTGTGTGTGTGTGTGTTTGTACCTGTGAGTAGGTTTACTTGTGTCTACCTGTGAGTGTGTCTACCTGTGAGTGTCTATGCCCTTGCCATGTCTTGGTGGTGTTGATCCTTGATCGTGCCCCCCTCCCCCTCCAGACATTGTAGATATTAAGCCTGCCAATATGGAGGAGCTGACAGAAGTCATCACGGCTGCAGAGTGCCACCCACACCAGTGTAATGTATTTGTGTACAGCAGCAGCAAGGGGACCATCCGCCTCTGTGACATGCGCGCTGCTGCCCTCTGTGATAGGCAAAGCAAATGTAAGTCAATAATATCATTGGGTATAACTTGACATAATTGTCATTGCTTTAGATAGAGTAATATACTGAACAAAAAATACAAACGCAACTTCTTCAAAAGATTTTACTGACTTACAGTTCTTAGAAGGACATCAGTCAATTGAAATACATTCATTAGGTCCTAATCTATGGATTTCACATGACTGGGAATACAGATATGCGTCTGTTGGTCACAGATACCTTCTTTTTTTTTTAAGTAGTGGCGTGGATCAGAAAACCAGTCAGTATCTGGTGTGACCACCATTTGCCTCATGCAGCAAGACACATCTCCTTCACATAGAGTTGATTGTGGCCTGTGGAATGTTGTCCCAGTCCTCTTCAATGGCTGTGCGAAGTTGCTGGATATTGGCGGGAACGAACACGCCGTCGTACACCTGGATCCAGAGCATCCCAAACATGCTCAATGGGTGACATGTCTGGTTAGTATGCAGGCCATGGAAGAACTGGGACATTCTCAGCTTCCAGGAATTGTGTACAGATCCTTGTGACATGGGGCTGTGCATTATCATGCTGAAACATGAGGTGATGGCGGCGGATGAATGGCACGACAATGGGCCTCAGGATCTTGTCAAGTAATCTCTGTGCATTCAAATTGCCATCGATAAAATGCTATTGTGTTTGTTGTCCGTAGCTTATGCCTAACCCATACCATAACCCCACCGCTACCATGGGGCACTCTGTTCACAACGTTGAAATCAGCAAACCGCTCGCCCACAAGACGCCATACACATAGTCTGCGTTTGTGAGGCCAGTTGGATGTACTGCCAAATTCTCTAAAATGACGTTGAAGGTGGCTTATGGTGGAGAATTGAATGTTCATGTGGTGGACATTCCTGCAGTCAGCATGCCAATTCCACGCTCCCTCAACTTGAGACATCTGTGCTGCTGTTGTGTGACGACAACTGCACGTTTTAGTGGCCTTTTATTGTCCCCAGCACAAGGTGCACCCGTGTAATGATCATGCTGTTTAATCAGCTTCTTGATATGCCACACCTGTCAGGTGGATGGATTATCTTGGCAAAGGAGAAATGCTCACTAACAGGGATGTACATTTGAGAGAAATAAGCTTTTCTGGGATCTTCTATTTTTAGCTTGGCAAGTCAGTTACTAGTCCCAACGCTCTAACCGCTAGGCTACCCTGCCTCTAACCGCTAGGCTACCCTGCCTCTAACCGCTAGGCTACCTGCCTCTAACCGCTAGGCTACCTGCCTCTAACCGCTAGGCTACCCTGCCTCTAACCGCTAGGCTACCTGGCTTTAACCGCCAGGCTCCCTGCCTCTAACCGCCAGGCTCCCTGCCTCTAACCGCTAGGCTACCCTGCCTCTAACCGCTAGGCTACCCTGCCTCTAACCGCTAGGCTACCTGCCTCTAACCGCTAGGCTACCCTGCCTCTAACCGCTAGGCTACCCTGCCTCTAACCGCTAGGCTACCCTGCCTCTAACCGCTAGGCTACCCTGCCTCTAACCGCTAGGCTACCTGGCTTTAACCGCCAGGCTCCCTGCCTCTAACCACTAGGCTACCCTGCCTCTAACCGCTAGGCTACCCTGCCTCTAACCGCTAGGCTACCCTGCCTCTAACCACTAGGCTACCCTGCCGCCCCAGATAGCCTAGTGGTTAGAGCTCATGAAACACGTTGCATGTTTATATTTTTGTTCAGTGTATATGCGCCATTTAGTAAGTATGAATTTCAGCACGCTGGGGGAGGGCCCCGGTTGTACAGGACAAGCGTAGGTACCGGGGTTGTGCCGAAAATCAACTCTGGCAGTGGGGACATTTTCGGCACAACACCGGAAAGCGTGTTCAGAATTGCTATTTTTTTTACAAGAATCAAACTGAGGGTGGCTCAATGTTGTTGCTAGCAAATCCTGCAACCTGTTATCAAAACTCAACTCGAAATAAGAGAACGGAGTTGAGCGTTCCTCAAACTAAGTCCGATGTGTTTTCACACATAAGATGTTTTCTGTGTGTTTTCACACACAAGCTGTTTTCTGTGTGTTTTCACACACAAGCTGTTTTCTGTGTGTTTTCACACACAAGCTGTTTTCTGTGTGTTTTCACACACAAGCTGTTTTCTGTGTGTTTTCACACACAAGCTGTTTTTCGTGTGTTTTCAACACACAAGCAGTTTTTTGTGTGTTTTCACAATAGTTTCCCTCTGATGTCAGCAGGTGATGATGTAACAAACAGAATGATGTAATCCGTGTAGTACCCTCTCAGCTCTGCAGGGTAACGGTACAACTGTCGCTGAATATAGGCTTTGTTTCGGCTGATAGTGAGCTTTCATTGTTTATTTATAGACTAGCATGTATAATGCATTATGATGCAGTTATAATGCGTTGTAAGACTTGTCATACACATGAGTGATTCCTCTATAACGTCTTGATTAATTTATCATGTAATGATTATTCAGTTGAACGACAGTAAGGCTCATACATGGTTATAACGAGTTATAAAGCATTATACGTGTAGGCTTTAGGTAAAGTGTAAACCTCTCTTCTGTCTGTCTTCTAGGAGCTAGATGTAGGCATGTTTTTGATACTAACGTCGTCCTGTGTGCCTCAGTTGGTAGATCATGGTGCTTGCAATGCCAGCATTGAGGCTTTGATTACCAGGGCCACACATACAATAACATGTCTGCATGGATGACTAAGTCACCAGATAAAAGCATCTGCTAACTGGCCTATACGTTGCTATTTTGATGTACTGGTTTGGAATGGTTTATTTATTTGTTTGTCAGTCTTCGAGGAGCCAGAGGACCCTAGCAGCCGGTCCTTCTTCTCAGAGATCATCTCCTCAATATCTGATGTAAAGTTCAGCCACAGCGGCCGTTACATGATGACCAGAGACTACCTGTCAGTCAAGGTGTGGGATCTGAACATGGAAAACCGGCCTGTGGAGACCTACCAGGTACTAACTTTAACTTTACCTGTAGAGACCTGCCACGTACTGACTGGAACTTTACCTGTAGAGACCTGCCACGTACTGACTGGAACTTTACCTGTAGAGACCTGCCAGGTACTGACTGGAACGTACATTCCTCTGGCTATAGAGCACTACATTGTAGTACGTTATGTAGTAGTATGAAAACAGCCAGAAACAATATGTATAGTGAACAAAGATATAAACCCAACATGCAACAATTTCAACACTTTTACAGTTCATATAAGGAAATAAGTTAATTGAAATAAATCCAATAGGCCCTGATCTATAGATTTCACATGACTAGGCAGGGGCGCAGCCATGGATGGGCATGGGAGGGCATAGGCCCACCCACTTGGGGGCCAAGCCCACCCACTGGAGAGCCAGGTCCAGCTAGTCAGAATTACAATTTTCATCAAGGGCTTTATTACAGACATAAATATTCCTCAGTTTCATCAGCTGCCCGGGTGGCTGGTCTCAGACAATCCCACAGGTGAAGAAGCCGGATGTGGAGGTCCTGGGCTGGCGTGGTTACACGTGATCTGCTGTTGTGAGGCCGGTTGGACGTACTGCCAAATTCTATAAAACGATGTTGGAGGCGGCTTATGGTAGAGAAATTAACATTAAATTCTCTGGCAACAGCTCTAGTGGACATTCCTGCAGTCTGCATGCCAATCGCACGCTCCCTCAGAACTTGAGACATCTGTGGCATTGTGTTGTGTGACAAAACTGCAAATTTTTGTGGCCTTTTATTGTCCCCAGCACAAGGTTCACCTGTGTAATGAGCATGTTTAATCAGCTTCTTACTATATACCACACCTGTCAGGTGGATAGATTATCTTGGCAAAGGACAAATGCTCACTTAACGGCAATGTTAGTGCACAACATTTGAGAGAAATAAGCTTTTGGTGTGTAATGTAACATTTCTGGAATCTGTTATTTCAGCTCATGAAACATGGGACCAACACTTTACATGTTGCGTTTTATATTTTTGTTCAGTGTGTAGATATGTTATTCTTGTCTCAAGAATGAAAAACAAATCCTTCTAAAAGGCCAAAACAAATGAACTGAACTGAACTGTTTTAATGTGTTGTTTTGTGTAGGTGCACGAGTACCTGCGTAGCAAGCTCTGCTCGCTGTATGAAAACGACTGCATCTTCGACAAGTTTGAGTGCTGCTGGAACGGTTCTGACAGGTACCGCAAGCCAATGGACATTGAACTTTACAATCAGTTTGAAAGTTATGTACTGTCTCATTAAATGGACACACAACACACACCTGCATTAAAGTCAAAGTCACCATTATTAGTCAGTTGTACAACCGAATGCCTTCAACCGAAATGTTTCTTCCACATTTAACCCAACCCCTCTGAATCAGAGAGGTGCGGGGGGCTGCCTTAATCGACATCCACGTCTTCGGCGCCCGGGAACAGTGGGTTAACTGCCTTGTTCAGGGGCAGAACAACAGATTTTTTCCGTGTCAGCTCGGGGATTCGAACTTGCAACCCTCCGGTTACAAGTCCAACGCTCTAACCACTAGGCTACCTGCCGCCATTACAATCAATGGCTGTATATACACAGCCGTGGATCACGCGACACCATTCATTCCTATGTGAAGACTCAACAGCGACATTGAAGATAAAATAGTTGGTTAAGATGGTGTCTCATGGAGACATTACGTGTGCAGTTTGGGCAACTACAGGAAGTGATGTTGCAGGCCAGTGCAGTGCTGCCTCCTCATTGAGTAACTCTAGTTGAAGGCTGACCAGGGTACTGCAGGCTGCCATTAGCAAATATCCTTAACTTCTGTGTGCGATCTTTAAATAATTGGTTCAAGGACATACATCTGGAGTATTAGAAGCAATTATTGATACCATGATTGCCATCTAAACATTTTATTTACACTAAGATTGACCACAAAGATTGCAATTCTTCCATTCATTATAATGGGTTATTCTGTTTTCTGAGAACAATGCCTGCAGTACTGCAGTCGGCCTTGAATTTCCGTGGTTTCAATGAAAGGGGGCAGTTGTTCTCCCCTGATTACAATTCATACCTGCAATCGACTTCAACCAATGATGATGTTACATCATTACTCTTCTAGAACCATGATGACGTTACAACATTACTCTTCTAGAACCATGGTGACGTTAACAACATTACTCTTCTAGAACCATGATGACGTTACACCATTACTCTTCTAGAACCATGATGACGTTACAACATTACTCTTCTAGAACCATGATGACGTTACAACATTACTCTTCTAGAACCACGATGACGTTACAATATTACTCTTCTAGAACCATGATGACGTTACAACACTACTCTTTTAGAACCATGATGACATTACTACTCTAGAACCATGATGACGTTACAACGTTACTACTCTAGAACCATGATGACGTTACAACACTACTCTTTTAGAACCATGATGACATTACTACTCTAGAACCATGATGACGTTACAACGTTACTACTCTAGAACCATGATGACGTTACAACGTTACTACTCTAGAACCATGATGACGTTACAACGTTACTACTTTAGAACCATGATGACGTTACAACGTTACTCTTCTAGAACCATGATGACGTTACGTTACTACTCTAGAACCATGATGACGTTACAACATTACTCTTCTAGAACCATGATGACGTTACACCATTACTCTTCTAGAACCATGATGACGTTACAATATTACTCTTCTAGAACCATGATGACGTTACAACACTCTCTTCTAGAACCATGATGACGTTACAACGTTACTACTCTAGAACCATGATGACGTTACTCTTCTAGAACCATGATGACGTTACAACATTACTCTTCTAGAACCATGATGACGTTACAACATTACCCTTCTAGAACCACGATGACGTTACAACATTACCCTTCTAGAACCACGATGACGTTACAATATTACTCTTCTAGAACCATGATGGCGTTACAACGTTACTACTCTAGAACCATGATGACGTTACTCTTCTAGAACCATGATGACGTTACAACATTACTCTTCTAGAACCATGATGACGTTACAACATTACTCTTCTAGAACCATGATGACGTTACAACATTACTCTTCTAGAACCATGATGACGTTACAACATTACCCTTCTAGAACCACGATGACGTTACAATATTACTCTTCTAGAACCATGATGGCGTTACAACGTTACTACTCTAGAACCATGATGACGTTACTCTTCTAGAACCATGATGACGTTACAACATTACTCTTCTAGAACCATGATGACGTTACAACATTACCCTTCTAGAACCACGATGACGTTACAACATTATCCTTATAGAACCACGATGACGTTACAATATTACTCTTCTAGAACCATGATGGCGTTACAACGTTACTACTCTAGAACCATGATGACGTTACTCTTCTAGAACCATGATGACGTTACAACATTACTCTTCTAGAACCATGATGACGTTACAACATTACCCTTCTAGAACCACGATGACGTTACAACATTACCCTTCTAGAACCACGATGACGTTACAACATTACTACTCTTACCCCTTTGATGGGTTGCTTTCTTTACACTAGATAAATAAATGCAATGTCATTTCTTTATCTAGTATTTTTGTCCAGCACCGAGTTTCTATTTAATAATAGGTCTAATAACAATACATGGTATTTATATAGCGCTTTTCAAGGACCGAAAATCGCTTTACAATTGTAGCCATTTTTGGGATGTGCAATTCACCTTGTTTTGCTGTTTCTCCTCCCCAGTGCCATCATGACGGGCTCGTACAACAACTTCTTCCGGATGTTTGACCGGAACACGCGGAGGGACATCACGCTGGAGGCCTCCAGAGAGAACAGTAAACCTCGGGCCATCCTGAAGGCCCGCAAGGTGTCCACCGGGGGAAAGAGGAAGAAGGACGAGATCAGCGTAGACAGTCTGGACTTCAACAAGAAGATCCTGCACACCGCCTGGCACCCGAAGGAGAACGTCATCGCTGTCGCCGCCACCAACAACCTCTACATATTCCAGGACAAGATTAACTAAACTGTTCCTGACCCTCCCGAACCCAGCCATCATACCTACCTACCGCGAATGGACAGAAATATTGTACGTTGCATAGTTAAGAATAGTCGTTAAATCTGTTTAAAGAAACAACAGCAGCCTTGTCTGTCCTCCTAATGAAGAAGAAATGTCATGCACTTGTTTCGTTGTGTAGCCAGCCAGCCAGACGCCTGGTCGCCTGCTGGAGTCAGACGGCCTGTTTCTTAAGAGTCTGAGGTGTTGGTTGGTTGGTTTGCGTCCTGTCTCGTTGTGAGGGCAGACAGAGGAAGGCAAGAGCCCCAGGTCTGACTGGACAGACTAGCCCGGGCCTGACTGCAGCAGAAATATTGATGGACAGCACTCAACAAAGAGGCCAAAAAATGTCCGTTTAAAGTTAGTGTATTTATTTAAAAGTCTGAGCCTTGTTTTACTTCCTATGATTTGACGACACATTATGGAATAGGGAGGAAAGCTGTTGTGTTGAAGTCAGAATGAGATATTAGTCTCTTAACTGTAAATCTGGGCCTTGGAGAAACTGAAATTAAATTAGCTTAATAAGTAGGGTTGCAAATTCCCAGGTAACTTTCCTAAAATTCCCAGGTAACTTTCCTAAAATTCCCAGGTTTTCCAGAAATCCCATTTGGAAGATTCCTAGAATCGGAAAGGAATGAGCAGGAAATTATCCAGGAATCCTGCAACTAGGATGTTGGGAACGTTAGGGGAAATGTAGCAGCCTTACTGGTAACATTCCTCCTCCCTGGCCGACTCTCTCAGGCCTCAATGTTGGACCTTGTTAAGCTCTTAAACACAGGTCTCCATGTTGGACCTTGTTAAGCTCTTAAACACAGGTCTCCATGTTTGGTCAGTGGATGGTTGTTTTGGGTTATTTTTAGTTTTTGGTAATTTTTAGTTTTTATCCTTTTGTTTTTGTTTCTTTCTGTCATGTATAATAACATTTTACTCATTGACTGTATCTATATAACCACACCGTCTGGTGTCAACCACTTAATAAAAGTCATGAAAACCACAACCACGAGACACGTTTTTACATTCTGAAATGAATCTGGGTTTCTTTCTTTTAATGTTCTACTTTGCGTGTCATTTAGAAGATTCAAATGACAATGGTAGATGTGGACAGTCAACCTACTGGCCACCCAATGCCTTTTTCTAAGGCACCTGATTGACCGTTCTCCGTTCTCAGGCAGCTCACTACTGGAGCTTGTGAGAATCTTGTTATTGGCTCTGTCAGTTAAGAACAAATTCTTATTTACAACGACGTCCTAGGAACAGTGGGTTAACTGCCTTGTTTCTGGGGCAGAACGACAGATTTTTACCTTGTCAGCTCGGGTATTCGATCTAGCAACCTTTCAGTTACTGGCCCAACGCATCTAACCACTAGTCTACCCTGCTGTATTGTCATTTTAAATCCTGATCCTCTACATTGTAGTCCAGTAAGACAGGATGGCTTTAAGAAGGATTCTACGGCCTTAATCTCTCTCGGAGGAAACCCCAGTGATGCTTCCTGCTACTTCCAACTGTACCAACCATGTTTAAGTTGTGTAATAGCATCCGATATGTTCTACAGAAGACTACTGTCCTTTTTTTAGTTTGGTTTGATCGGGTTTGTCGTCCTGTCTGAACGCTGGTACAGTCAGGATCCTGCGGTCAGTCTGCAGTAGAGAAAGATGTTTTACTGTCGTGTCTCTATTATCCAGACATCATTCTCTCCTTGCCTCTCTCTTTCAGCTGTACTGATCTGGAAGAACTGACCAGATGAAAGCCAGCTTCATGGTGAGACCTGTCTAGTCTTTTCCAATCAGTGTAGATTACGAGAGGACCGATTTTTATTTATTTTTTTAAAGACGATTGGGAGAGCCATAGGTCGTTCCTGCCCAACTAGATGTGCAGGCGTTGCGTTTCACCAACAATGGTTGCTTGCTACGTCATCAACTGTGCAGTAGGGCGACAAATTGCTATATATATGATGTGGTTAGCCAATATGTTAAATACCTATCCAGGCGTTGTAAAATCTGGCATGTCTGCAGTGTTGTCGGGCAGGAACCTGGGACCTCTATGAAGAAACAGAGGTACTTGTTATTGTACACCCAGTATACAATATCACCCAAAAATATACAATGGTCTGAAATCACTAAAAGAATAATCTAAGGTTGAAAAGTACAAAATGGTATCGTTGCGATGCTCTTTAAATCAGGAACTAGTCGGGGTGAATTACAGTCTTCTGTTGAATGACCGTGTTCCTTGTTTTATAATGCGAACATTGTGGAAATGTATTCATCTGTTTTGGTTATTTGTGATAGGAGTTAGAGTTTACTTGTTGGCATGGTAGGGGTACACGTTTGAAATATCCATTTGGTATGAATGACCAAATAGTTGGTGAGAATACACCGTTGGATAAAGGCAATTTTAGGAAAATGTTGACTGATGTTTGGGATAATTTCATTTTCCTTGCATGGTTTACAGAAACAAGCACAAGAGGTGGATATTTTTAAGATGGAACCATTTTATTTTTCAGATACAGCTCCAACTGTTCATACAAAACAGTTTTTCAAATTCACATATACACTTGACTTGGTGACCAGCTCTACAAGACATGCAGTAACAGATTGGTAATGCCTTTTCAAAGGCATAACTCGGAAGGCTCTGTTCTCTTCATTCTTAGAACAAAAATAATGAAGCATTCTGGATACTGAGATGTTGTACTTAATTCAGTAAGGTAAAATAAAGATTTCTAAATTCCCTCATAATTGCAAGTGTGAAAGTCTATATTTGCCCCTAAATATTTGAAATGGAGATGTGTGGTCTTGTGCAGTAGTGGGAGAAATGGGGTTTGTGTATTTCGAAATGGTCATGTAGGCCATTAACATGCCATAAAACACTTTTGGGTTTACATAGTGTACATTAGATGTGGCACAATGTGCAATTCTAACCATACACATGCATATTCAGTGAATGTGACACATTGTTGTCACTGAAAACAACCCTGAGTGAATAACAATACCAACAGAACCAAAAACCTTACGCTCCTGTTTGACCTCATCTGGGATCTAATGTAAGATTCTCCAATACTTCCACAAACGCTTTCAAGGTTAATCTATTTCAAACCTTTTTAATTTCTGCTGAAACCTTGTTTTATTATTAAGACCTCATGATCCATGAGAAGAGGGTCAGAAATAACATTTTGGTTTAATGTCTTGATCCCTTTTTCCCCAACCAAGGACATTCTGATAAAACAAATCACTACGTCGTCTCATCTGACAAGCAACAGCCCCCCATCAAATATAACTTCCAGATGTCTTGTCTAACCCATTCCCTTTTCTTCCTCATACACACATCTCTCAATGCTGAGAAATTCACACGGTGCTTTTCTCTATCGTCACCATCTTACTGTGATATCATGATCTCAAAAGTCTTCTACAAACAAAAATGTCTCAACTCAGAGCACGACAAAACGGCTTGAAAGTGACTGACAGTGAACGCTAGCAAGCTGATGACACAACGATGGCTCTTAAACGTTGATCATAAGATGGCCCCCTACCCAGAGATCATCCAGTGAGATGGAGGAGGAACACTGGGTTCTACTTTCCAGTGGAGCAGGGTTTTCTTTTTTTCTTCTTTTAAATCAACTCTGGGAACTAAGGGAAAAGCCAACTGTATTCACAGGGGTACAATTCTGATACAGGCAGAGTGGACTGCTCACCGCCAGGGGAAAACAAAAAGGTTATGTGTGTCCCAAATGGAACCCTAATCCCTATAGAGTGCACTACTACTTTTGAGCAGAGCCCTATCTGGGAACGGGTCAAAAAGTAGTGCACTATGTAGGGAATAAGGTGCCATTTGAGCCATCTATTCAGTGGAGTTGTGTGGGGACACATGACAGATGTTGCCTATCTGTATCTAATAAGCGCCACTTCAAACCTAGCAGCAGTGGAAGATAACGGCGTCCGTGCCAAAAGAAAACATGTTGTTCCAGTCCAGCGGAGTGTCCCTTTAGAAGGTACTGGTCGCTGAGGTAGTTAGACGTCTCCCAATGTACACCCTGAGGACAGAGGGGAAGGAACATCAAATACTACTATAGTGTCGTACATATGTTGACAGCTTTATCTTATGCAACTTGCTAAACATGTAAAAAAAAACTTATTTTTGTCTGGTTAGAGTTTCTTGAAAATCAGCAAGGCATTCTTTAGATGTTTCACTCTACAGTCCCCAGTGTATTTTTTTATTTATTGTATTTACTAGGATCCCCAATGAGCTGCTGCTGAGGCAGGGGCTGCTCTTCCTGGGGTCCAAACAGGAAACAACATAAAAAACACACAGCACTACATTACAATGTAGTCATTTAGCAGACGTTCCCATCCAGAGAGACCCACTGCTAGCGCATTCATCTCCAGATAGCCAGGTGACACAACCACGCGTCACAGCCGTATCCCCAACCACGCGTCACAGCCGTATCCCCAACCACGCGTCACAGCCGTATCCCCAACCACGTATCACATACAGCGAGGGACAAAAGTTTTTGATCCCCTGCTGATTTTGTACGTTTGCCCACTGACAAAGAAATGATCCGTCTATAATTTTAATGGTAGGTTTATTTGAACAGTGAGAGACAGAATAACAACCAAAAAATCCTGAAAAACGCATGTGAAAAATGTTATACATTGATTTGCATTTTAATGAGGGAAATAAGTATTTGACCCCCTCTGCAAAACATGACTTAGTACTTGGTGGCAAAACCCTTGTTGGCAATCACAGAGGTCAGATGTTTCTTGTAGTTGGCCACCAGGTTTGCACACATCTCAGGAGAGATTTTGTCCCACTCCTCTTTGCAGATCTTCTCCAAGTCATTAAGGTTTCGAGGCAGACGTTTGGCAACTCGAACCTTCAGCTCCCTCCACAGATTTTCTATGAGATTAAGGTCTGGAGACTGGCTAGGCCACTCAAGGACCTTAATGTGCTTCTTCTTGAGCCACTCCTTTGTTGCCTTGGCCGTGTGATTTGGGTCATTGTCATGCTGGAATACCCATCCATGACCCATTTTCAATGCCCTGGCTGAAGGAAGAAGGTTCTCACCCAAGATTTGACAGTACATGGCCCTGTCCATCATCCCTTTGATGCAGTGAAGTTGTCCTGTCCCCTTAGCAGAAAAACACCCCCAAAGCATAATGTTTCCACCTCCATGTTTGACGGTGGGGATGGTGTTCTTGGGGTCATAGGCAGCATTCCTCCTCCTCCAAACACGGCGAGTTGAGAGCTCCATTTTGGTCTCATCTGACCACAACACTTTCACCCAGTTGTCCTCTGAATCATTCAGATGTTCATTGGCAAACTTCAGACGGGCATGTATATGTGCTTTCTTGAGCAGGGGGACCTTGCGGGCGCTGCAGGATTTCAGTCCTTCACGGCATAGTGTGTTACCAATTGTTTTCTTGGTGACTATGGCCCCAGCTGCCTTGAGATCATTGACAAGATCCTCCCGTGTAGTTCTGGGCTGATTAATCACCGTTCTCATGATCATTGCAACTCCATGAGGTGAGATCTTGCATGGAGCCCCAGGCCGAGGGAGATTGACAGTTCTTTTGTGTTTCTTCCATTTGCGAATAATCGCACCAACTTTTGTCTCCTTCTCACCAAGCTGCTTGGCGATGGTCTTGTAGCCCATTCCAGCCTTGTGTAGGTCTACAATGTTGTCCCTGACATTCTTGGAGAGTTCTTTGGTCTTGGCCATGGTGGAGAGTTTGGAATCTGATTGATTGATTGCTTCTGTGGACAGGTGTCTTTTCTACAGGTAACAAGCTAAGATTAGGAGCACTTCCTTTAAGAGTGTGCTCCTTATCTCAGCTCGTAACCTGTATAAAAGACAGAAAATCTTTCTGATTGAGAGGGGGTCAAATACTTATTTCCCTCATTAAAATGCAAATCATTTTATAACATTTTTCACGTGCGTTTTTCTGGATTTCTGTTGTTATTCTGTCTCTCACTGTTCAAATAAACCTACCATTAAAATTATAGACTGATAATTTCTTTGTCAGTGGGCAAACTTACAAAATCAGCAGGGGATCAAATACTTTTTTCCCTCACTGTACATAATACAATGCAAAATGCATTAAAACGCCTGTCTCTTCACAGCCCCCTCTGTGCAGTAAGGTGTTCTTTCATCTGGTTTATGAATCTGGTTTTATTGCTAGCTTGAGTTACCTGGGTTACCAGATATTTCCATGTAGTCATGGCTCTATTTAATACTGTGTGTTTCCCAGCCTCTGTTCTGGACCTGGGGACTGTGAAGAGATCTCTGGTTGCATGTGTTGTGTTGTACAGATGAGTGTCTGAACTGTGTGTGAAACTGCTTGAACAGACAGTTCGCTACCTTCAACACCTGGCATAGAGACCAGTAGTGATGCATGTCAATCTCTCCTCGACGATGAGCCAGGAGAGATTGACATGCATGTCCTTGACATTCTCCCTCCGTATACACAGTGCATTAAAGGCTCACAGCTCAAACTCTGGAGACTAAAGTGGATCACCCATTCCATTCTTCCCACAGTGAGCTGCGACCAGAAAAAGTAGTACATCTGATCTGGGGCCTTAGCAGCACAACTAAAACACACATCTGCTAGAATGCAGCTCTAGTCAACTCTGTGTGTGTGTGTGTGTGTGTGTGTCTGCTCTCCAGCACGTAGATATAGTTGATGATAAAGAATACTGTAGTATAAAATACTGTAGTATAGCCTTCTAATTCTACTTAGATCAGGTTATTGCTCAAGGGCACAATGGCATCTAGGTTCTGATACCAGTAACCCCCCACCGGTTGTCAGCTCACTTCCCAACAGATTCTTTCCGTCAGACCCGGGATTCGAACTGGCCACCGGTTGCTGGCTCGCCTCTCTAACCACTAGGCTACCTGCTGCCCCTGGTATCTATGGTGGAGATGAGACAAAATTGTATACTGATCATCAAACTATATTTGTGTTACTAGAATCTCTCTACAGAGTGCAGATGATATCCCATACAAACACACAACAGAAAATAAAACTCGGACCTATTTTATGTCCCGCTCTTTTACCCTTACAAATAATACATTATTCGCTTTATTTTCTAAATGTTTTTTTCCTTTTTAAATCATAACTCACCCCAGACCGATGGCCAGTACATGGGATATGAGCAGAGAAGGAAGGAAAAGCTTGAAGAACTCTGCAGAGAAGATTCCTCCGTTCTTCATGACGCTGGTGTTTCTGATGCTGAGAGGATTGGTACGTTTAGGATGCTTCAGAACAAACTCCCTGCATCCAAAAGACAGAGAGCATATTACAATGTCCCTGGAAGTGGTTTGGGTAGAAAGGAATACCAAGTTCTGTTCTATAATAGCGTAGAATTGAATAGAATTTGTATTCAATTCAATGATATTCTATTGTTTTCTATTGCAAACTGGGCTGAGCAGAACTTAATTGAAAACACATATAATAGATATGACCTGTCTGTCTGGGATACTGAGGGGAATATATTGAGGGGTTACTAACTTGCGTTGAATGTTCTCAGGTCTACTGGACCAGTCCCAGATCCAGTCTGCGTTCTTCTTCATCAGGTTCTCCACTTCACGTCTCCGTTCTAGGTAGTCTTCTTCAGACTGCAACAGAATATAAAAACAACTTTGTTCATTTGTTACAACAGGAAACTGGTCTTCTGCTCTGCTCTCAACCTCCGAGTGGAAAAACTAGGAATGTAAAACAATATATTGTAGAACTTGAAATATTTGGTTCTAACTTGTTTTGTCTCATAACCCATGAACCACCCCTGTGCCTCACCAACTACTTTGAGATTAGTGCCCCACACAGAGTTGAATAGAATTATATTATATTGAATCTCTATGGTGTCCCTGGATAAGGGCTCCAAACCTGTGAGCTGTTCTTCTCTCCTGAGCTGTGCACTTCTGAACCCCGGCGGAGCAAAGGAGTCTGGGGTCTCGGAGGACTAGGTGGGGGGTGAGACACACAGCGGAAAAGAGAGAGACTACATAAGTATAGGGGAAGAGCCCTCTTGACAGATCTCTTGTGTTTTCATCATGACAAGCTTTAGCTACTAAATCTGATCTAGAATGTATAGAGGCACTCATCTAGATGAAGGATAAGAGGTCAGAGGTCATGATAGTACCTACTGTATTATAATATAACTCCCAATGCATGACAGTTTCTCGTATCTCTTAGTCCTTTGTGTTCAGATAGCTAATCGTATATAACTAATCCAAAAATGATTTTGTCCTGATGGGTCATGTGATGGTCTATATGGTATGTGATTGGTGAGTAGAGAGACACCTGTCACAGGGCACACTGCCCCTGGAGCTGCTTCTCCCTGACTCGTGCTGGGCGTCTAACAACATCTTCTCCAAGTCCACCCCTCCCTGGACTGAGCCAGACGCAGACCCTGACCCAGGAATCAGGTCACCTCCCTGGGTAGAGGCAGAGAGAGACCCAGGCAGGACCGACGCAGAGGTAGACCCAGCCATCAGGTCTCCACCATGGACTGAGGCAGAGGCACCTGACCCACAGCCTGGTACCTCAGCGGCAGAGCCTGGTACCTCAGCGGCAGAGCCTGGCACCTCAGCGGCAGAGCCTGGTACCTCAGCGGCAGAGCCTGGCACCTCAGCGGCAGAGCCTGGTACCTCAGCGGCAGAGCCTGGCACCTCAGCGGCAGAGCCTGGTACCTCAGCGGCAGAGCCTGGTACCTGATCTTCCTCCACACCAGCAGCCCCATGTGCTGGTGAGCCACCACTGTTGCCATTGTTAAAGTGCAGCTCCACCCAGGAACCTTAAAGAAGGAAAATAAACATGACAAAATGGTGCAGAACATTGAGACATAGTTCATAACAGGCCAGTCATACAGCATGTATTAACAGTCATACAGCATATATTAACAGTCATAAAGCATGTATTAACATGCTTTATGGGAGTGGTTGAGGAGGTGTGTTTAGCCTAGATAGCATGGCACAGTCAGCCATTGCTCAAAGGTTTTGTTCTTTAAATAGCACCTGCCCAGTGCCCACGACAGTCTGTGACCCCCTTATTGCTCAATGGTCCCTGTCCTCTGCCCACATTGTCCTTCCTGTGTGTATCCAATAGGAAAGCGACGTGTTCCGCCCTCCTCCACTTTATTGGCTGGATATTCAATAGGAAAGCGACGTGCTCAGCCACTCCCTTGTATTACATAACGGAGAAGCACACAACAGGTGGATTGGCAGAAGAATCTGGTTTGTTGTGTTCCTTATCATAGCTGCATTGAGCAATGCTTAAAATAGCATCATTACAGCATTGAGAAAACGCAATTCAGAACACTGCGCTAAGGTCAAGAGCGACTTTACATCAGCCCAATTACCCCCATTAACTAGCGGACACGGTTCTGGGCCTGCCCTATAGCCCAACGTGCCCTATCCTACTGTCGGATCTGTCTAATGTAGGACAGCCAGGCAACACGGGGACTGTATACACGGCTGTAGACACTTCCCTCATAGGTCTACCACTGCTGAAGAAACATTGTTGTAATACAACGTAGCAAAAAAAAAACTAAACAAGTCATATCGTTAGAATTGTGTCCCCCTTCGGCGCAACTCCGTTTCACCATAATAATACGATGTATAAATAATAACGTAGGCTACATATGTCATGAAGACGATAAAAGCATGGCATCCTGGATATACTGCGACCATACGGTCATGTGGTATTAACATGATGTAACATGCCATTATAGACGACGAGACAGCCATTTAACTTACCCTGCAAATTTTCCTCGATGACACTGTGTTTATCTTCCGTCATGTTGGTAAACAAGGGACGCAATGCGTATTTGATTTGACTTCCCTTGGCGTCGCGATCGTCCCGAGTCAAACGTCCTAAATAATTGGAAGAATCATTAAATTACACATCCGAAGCTGGACAATTCTGATGCTTTTGAATTGGGAGAAAGGTTTAGATCGAGTGCAGACCATTCAGAAAAGCACTAGGCTACCAGAACAATAACAAGCATGTGACAAAACCTGGCCAGCTGTGTGGCCTACACGTGTTTGCTCCGTGAATATCAAATCTGCTCCATTATCACGGGTGTATTCATTCGCCGAATTCCGTTGCAAAACGTTTCGTCTGTTGCGAAACGTTTTGTAAAGGAAACGGTTTCAACGTAAACGAGAGGTTTCTATTGGACAAATGCAGCTAGATCCCTCCCCGTTCGTTCCCTTTGCTCTGAGCATTTGCTTCCGTTTGGGTTCCTAGAGAAAACGGTAAACGGTTTCTGTTGCAAAACGTTGCCAGACGAAACGTTTTTCTGTGTGAAGCAACTCTCTGGGCTGTTGACCTACATTAACGCTTCATGTGATTGGTCCAGAAAGTACTAGACGGCGGTAGAGCTACATGTATACACACAAGAGCGTGCGTAGGTAGGCCTAAATAGCCTGCTGTGATTGCTGTTATTATATCCTAATACCGGTATGTATGCGCTTTCTAGCAAACATGTGGCAAGTCTGGCAACACTGGCAGGTGTTTTATACATACAATTAGGCTGCAATACATGTTAAAACAGCCTTCACCTGTTGGCCATATCCAGACCATCCAAGACTATTGGAGTGATGAATGTATTGACCGTTGATGTGATAATGTAGGTGTCTAAAACGAATTTCCTGTACTTTGTCCTCCGGGTAGCCTATGGCTTCTAGATATACCACAACAGCTCTCACAAGCTAACGTCTACTTAAAGTTTACTACTTGTAGTGTCCATATAGAGTTGTAAATTCAGTCATGCATTTGTTAGAAATAGCATGTCCAGCTCATCAGACTGATCTGAGAATGTGTTCTCTGGCGCCCTCTGCAGGATCAGTTTGTCCTGCTGAGGACCGACTATTCCATCACAATGGCACCCTCCCTCCGCTGTATCCTCCATCAGTATTCCATCACAATGGCACCCTCCCTCCGCTGTATCCTCCATCAGTATTCCATCACAATGGCACCCTCCCTCCCCTGTATCCTCCATCAGTATTCCATCACAATGGCACCCTCCCTCCCTGTATCCTCCATCAGTATTCCATCACAATGGCACCCTCCCTCCGCTGTATCCTCCATCAGTATTCCATCACAATGGCACCCTCCCTCCCCTGTATCCTCCATCAGTATTCCATCACAATGGCACCCTCCCTCCCCTGAATCCTCCATCAGTATTCCATCACAATGGCACCCTCCCTCCCCTGTATCCTCCATCAGTATTCCATCACAATGGCACCCTCCCTCCCCTGTATCCTCCATCAGTATTCCATCACAATGGCACCCTCCCTCCCCTGTATCCTCCATCAGTATTCCATCACAATGGCACCCTCCCTCCCCTGTATCCTCCATCAGTATTCCATCACAATGGCACCCTCCCTCCCCTGTATCCTCCATCAGATAAGAGATGCAGACAGATAATAACACAGCCCTGGATGAATACACCCAGGCTACTTCCACATATAACAGCCTGAAATCACTGACATCTCTGGTCAAATTAGCTCTTACAAAAAGGATTCCTCCCTCAACATTCCTCATTATTGTAATGCTATAAATGAAGAAACATCCATGTTGCTCATGGTGGGTCCCCCTCTCCCCTCTCTCTCTCTGTAGTGACGTGTCTGTGTGCCGTGGAGGAGTGGAGCTGCACTGACCCTACAGTGGCCAGGGTGGGTGGCTGAAGCTGGGCTGGAGCCTGACGGAGGCTGCATGGAGGCAGGCAGAGACTGGCAATCAACACATCCCCCAGAAGGGGGGCCAAGCTCACAACACACAGCTTACAGCACACAGCACACAGCATACAACACAGAGCATCACTGGCTAGGCACGCAGCACACACACACACACACGCACCTGCAGCGACAGCCTCCTGCATCTCCTCCTCCTCTGCTTCCTGTCTCCTACTGGCTGCCTGGGTCCCTCTCTCCACCAGGGAGGGCTGTGTGTTCACGGTAAGCGTCCTACTCTGTCTCTTCCTTCATCTCAACTGGATTTTCCCTCTCTCCTCTTTTCTGCCTCCTCCCTTTTTTTTTGTGATGAATCATTATCCTCTCTCTGCCTGCGTTATTTCAGGGATTGTGGGTGCTGCTGGATGTGGAGCCTAGTTAGCCAGGGATTGCATGCAGGCAGCCTCCCATCTTCATACTCCATTAGCAGAGAGAGAGAGAGAGATGAGGGCTGTGACTCAGGGAAGCAGATCTGGCTGTACAGTAGAGACACTAGACAGATAGACATGCAGAACACTGTTCTGTGTTCATTTTAGGGGCATGTGCCACAGCTCATAGCAGAAAATGGCGATTCTACCACAGTTCCCCAGCTAAGGCAGGCAAGGGAGCAGACAAGACAGACAGCGTTCACGTCACAAACTGGATCATGGTTTTAAGGTTGGTCTAACTCTAATCCTACGCGTGTTTGATTTCCTGTTGGAGAGAGGTAGAGAGAGAGGTAGAGAGAGAGGTAGAGAGAGATATAGAGAGAGATAGAGGTAGAGAGAGGTAGAGAGATAAAGGTAGAGAGAGGTAGAGAGAGATATATAGAGAGATAGAGGTAGAGAGAGATATAGAGAGAGATAGAGGTAGAGAGAGAGAGGTAGAGAGAGGTAGAGGTATGTCAGAGAATGCTGCAGGGTGGAGCTGTTGCATACCTTCTGCTATCCGTATGTGTGATGTGTATCTGTGACTGTGATGGGTATCTTTGACTGTGATGGGTATCTGTGACTGTGATGGGTATCTGTGACTGTGATGGGTATCTGTGACTGTGATGTGTAACTGTGACTGTGATGTGTAACTGTGACTGTGATGTGTGACTGTGATGTGTATCTGTGACTGTGATGGGTATCTGTGACTGTGATGTGTGACTGTGATGTGTATCTGTGACTGTGATGTGCAACTGTGACTGTGATGTGTATCTGTGACTGTGATGTGTAACTGTGACTGTGATGTGTATCTGTGACTGTGATGTGTAACTGTGACTGTGATGTGGGCCTTGTTGTTCTTCAGTATAATGGTAATGAGGATGTATGTGGGCCTTGTTGTTCTTCAGTATAATGGTAATGAGGATGTATGTGGGCCTTGTTGTGTGGTAATCCTCTCTGTTAGTAGAAGCTGCCGCAGCATCTCTCTCTCTGTAAAACAATATGGGCCCAGCCAGCCAGAGATGTTGGTCTGGTAGCACCAGTCTCTGCCAGCCAGAGATGTTGGTCTGGTAGCACCAGTCTCTGCCAGCCAGAGATGTTGGTCAGGTAGCACCAGTCTCTGCCAGCCAGAGATGTTGGTCAGGTAGCACCAGTCTCTGCCAGCCAGAGATGTTGGTCTGGTAGCACCAGTCTCTGCCAGCCAGAGATGTTGGTCTGGTAGCACCAGTCTCTGCCAGCCAGAGATGTTGGTCAGGTAGCACCAGTCTCTGCCAGCCAGAGATGTTGGTCTGGTAGCACCAGTCTCTGCCAGCCAGAGATGTTGGTCTGGTAGCACCAGTCTCTGCCAGCCAGAGATGTTGGTCTGGTAGCACCAGTCTCTGCCAGCCAGAGATGTTGGTCTGGTAGCACCAGTCTCAGCCAGCCAGAGATGTTGGTCTGGTAGCACCAGTCTCTGCCAGCCAGAGATGTTGGTCTGGTAGCACCAGTCTCTGCCAGCCAGAGATGTTGGTCTGGTAGCACCAGTCTCTGCCAGCCAGAGATGTTGATCAGGTAGCACCAGTCTCTGCCAGCCAGAGATGTTGGTCAGGTAGCACCAGTCTCTGCCAGCCAGAGATGTTGGTCAGGTAGCACCAGTCTCTGCCAGCCAGAGATGTTGGTCTGGTAGCACCAGTCTCTGCCAGCCAGAGATGTTGGTCTGGTAGCACCAGTCTCTGCCAGCCAGAGATGTTGGTCTGGTAGCACCAGTCTCTGCCAGCCAGAGATGTTGGTCTGGTAGCACCAGTCTCTGCCAGCCAGAGATGTTGGTCTGGTAGCACCAGTCTCTGCCAGCCAGAGATGTTGATCAGGTAGCACCAGTCTCAGCCAGCCAGAGATGTTGGTCTGGTAGCACCAGTCTCTGCCAGCCAGAGATGTTGGTCTGGTAGCACCAGTCTTTGCCAGCCAGAGATGTTGGTCTGGTAGCACCAGTCTCTGCCAGCCAGAGATGTCGGTCTGGTAGCACCAGTCTCTGCCAGCCAGAGAATGATGTAATTGTTTTAACAGGTGCAAGATCCAAAACTGCATGTTAATTTGTATGTTCAAATCAAATCAAACTTTATTTGTCACATGCGCCGAAAACAAGTGTAGACCTTACAGTGAAATGCTCACTTACAAGCCCTTAACCAACAGTTCAGTTCAAGAAGAGTTCAGAAAATAATTACCAAGTAGACTAAAATAAAAAGTAATAATAAAAGTAACACAATAAGAATAACAATGACGAGGCTATATACAGGGGGCACCGGTACCGAGTCAGTGTGCGGGAGAACAGGTTAGTTCAAAGTCAAAGTCACCATTATTAGTCAGTTGTACAACCGAATGTCTTCAACCGAAATGTGTCTTCCGCATTTAACCCAACCCCTCTGAATCAGAGAGGTGCGGGGGGCTGCCTTAATCGACATCCACGTCTTCGGCGCCCGGGGAACAGTGGGTTAACTGCCTTGTTCAGGGGCAGAACGACAGATTTGTACCTTGTCAGCTCAGGGATTCGAACTTGCAAGTCCAACGCTCTAACCACTAGGCTACCTGCCGTAACCCCCTAGTTGAGGTAATCTGTACATGTAGGTGGGGGTGAAGTGACTATGCATAGATAATAAACAGCGAGTAGCAGCGGGGGGTTAATGTAAATAGTCCGGGTGGCCATTTGATTAGATGTTCAGGAGTCTTATGGCTTGGGGGTAGAAGCTGTTGGGGGTAGAATCTGTTGGCGGTAGAAGCTGTTGGGGGTAGAAGCTGTTGGGGGTAGAAGCTGTTGGGGTAGAAGCTGTTGGGGTAGAATCTGTTGGGGGTAGAATCTGTTGGAGGTAGAAGCTGTTGGGGTAGAAGCTGTTGGGGGTAGAATCTGTTGGGGGTAGAAGCTGTTGGGGGTAGAAGCTGTTGGGGTAGAATCTGTTGGGGTAGAATCTGTTGGGGGTAGAATCTGTTGGGGGTAGAATCTGTTGGGGGTAGAAGCTGTTGGGGTAGAAGCTGTTGGGGGTAGAATCTGTTGGAGGTAGAAGCTGTTGGGGGTAGAATCTGTTGGGGGTAGAAGCTGTTGGGGGTAGAAGCTGTTGGGGGTAGAAGCTGTTGGGGGTAGAATCTGTTGGGGTAGAAGCTGTTGGGGGTAGAATCTGTTGGGGGTAGAAGCTGTTGGGGGTAGAAGCTGTTGGGGGTAGAAGCTGTTTAGAAGCCTCTTGGTCCTAGACCTGGCGCTCCGGTACCGCTTGCCGTGCGGTCTCAGGGAGAACAGTCTATGACTTGGGTGACTGGAGTCTCTGACAATTTGATGGTCTTTCCAGAGTTTAATAGAATGGTCCTGGATGTTGACTTCCAGTGTGTTAAGGATGTACTTTGAGGCATTGCATGTTTCCTATGTTGTGTTTCAGGAAAACATACTGTAGTTGTTCTGGGTATGTTCATGTGTGTAGAGACAGTTGAAACGTACTGTAGTTGTTCTGGGTATGTTCATGTGTGTAGAGACAGTTGAAACATACTGTAGTTGTTCTGGGTATGTTCATGTGTGTAGAGACAGTTGAAACATACTGTAGTTGTTCTGGGTATGTTCATGTGTGTAGAGACAGTTGAAACATACTGTAGTTGTTCTGGGTATGTTCATGTGTGTAGAGACAGTTGAAACATACTGTAGTTGTTCTGGGTGTGTTCATGTGTGTAGAGACAGTTGAAACGTACTGTAGTTGTTCTGGGTATGTTCATGTGTATAGAGACAGTTGAAACGTACTGTAGTTGTTCTGGGTATGTTCATGTTTATAGAGACAGTTGAAACGTACTGTAGTTGTTCTGGGTATGTTCATGTGTGTAGAGACAGTTGAAACGTACTGTAGTTGTTCTGGGTATGTTCATGTGTGTAGAGACAGTTGAAACGTACTGTAGTGCTGGGTATGTTCATGTGTGTAGAGACAGTTGAAACGTACTGTAGTTGTTCTGGGTATGTTCATGTGTATAGAGACAGTTGAAACACACTGTAGTTGTTCTGGGTATGTTCATGTGTGTAGAGACAGTTGAAACACACTGTAGTTGTTCTGGGTATGTTCATGTGTGTAGAGACAGTTGAAACACACTGTAGTTGTTCTGGGTATGTTCATGTGTATAGAGACAGTTGAAGCTGCTGTTTTACTACAGGTCCTACAACACTCCAGGGAGTTCCATGTCTGTTACCTTGCTCAGATCACTCTTCTGGATTCCTTCTTTTGGGGAGCATGGTGGAGGTACTTTTCTCAGGGCCACGTCCATCGTCTTAATACATTGATCTTTTTGTTGTTGTCATGTGTTCAGATACGTAATGCTGTGGGTCATCCAGACAACACTATTAGAATAGGAGAGGACACTGACACAGACCAAATAGGTGTGTTTGGTCACAGAACAACTCTGTGGTCTCTGTGGTGGGGTAGTTAGTCACCCTTATTACAGAACAACTCTGTGGTCTCTATGGTGGGGTAGTTAGTCACCTTATTACAGAACAACTCTGTGGTCTCTGTGGTGGGGTAGTTAGTCACCCTTATTACAGAACAACTCTGTGGTCTCTGTGGTGGGGTAGTTAGTCACCCTTATTAGAGAACAACTCTGTGGTCTCTGTGGTGAGATAGTTAGTCACCCTTATTACAGAACAACTATGTGGTCTCTGTGGTGGGGTAGTTAGTCACCCTTATTACAGAACAACTCTGTGGTCTCTGTGGTGGGGTAGTTAGTCACCTTATTACAGAACAACTCTGTGGTCTCTGTGGTGGGGTAGTTAGTCACCTTATTACAGAACAACTCTGTGGTCTCTGTGGTGAGATAGTTAGTCACCCTTATTACAGAACAACTCTGTGGTCTCTGTGGTGGGGTAGTTAGTCACCCTTATTACAGAACAACTCTGTGGTCTCTGTGGTGAGATAGTTAGTCACCCTTATTACAGAACAACTCTGTGGTCTCTGTGGTCGGGTAGTTAGTCACCCTTATTACAGAACAACTCTGTGGTCTCTGTGGTGAGATAGTTAGTCACCCTTATTACAGAACAACTCTGTGGTCTCTGTGGTGGGGTAGTTAGTCACCTTATTACAGAACAACTCTGTGGTCTCTGTGGTGGGGTAGTTAGTCACCCTTATTACAGAACAACTCTGTGGTCTCTGTGGTGGGGTAGTTAGTCACCTTATTACAGAACAACTCTGTGGTCTCTGTGGTGAGATAGTTAGTCACCCTTATTACAGAACAACTCTGTGGTCTCTGTGGTGGGGTAGTTAGTCACCTTATTACAGAACAACTCTGTGGTCTCTTTGGTGGGGTAGTTAGTCACCCTTATTACAGAACAACTCTGTGGTCTCTGTGGTGGGGTAGTTAGTCACCCTTATTACAGAACAACTCTGTGGTCTCTGTGGTGAGATAGTTAGTCAACCTTATTACAGAACAACTCTGTGGTCTCTGTGGTGGGGTAGTTAGTCACCCTTATTACAGAACAACTCTGTGGTCTCTGTGGTGGGGTAGTTAGTCAACCTTATTACAGAACAACTCTGTGGTCTCTGTGGTGGGGTAGTTAGTCACCCTTATTACAGAACAACTCTGTGGTCTCTGTGGTGGGGTAGTTAGTCACCCTTATTACAGAACAACTCTGTGGTCTCTGTGGTGGGGTAGTTAGTCACCCTTATTACAGAACAACTCTGTGGTCTCTGTGGTGAGATAGTTAGTCACCCTTATTACAGAACAACTCTGTGGTCTCTGTGGTGGGGTAGTTAGTCAACCTTATTACAGAACAACTCTGTGGTCTCTGTGGTGGGGTAGTTAGTCACCCTTATTACAGAACAACTCTGTGGTCTCTGTGGTGGGGTAGTTAGTCACCCTTATTACAGAACAACTCTGTGGTCTCTGTGGTGGGGTAGTTAGTCACCCTTATTACAGAACAACTCGGTGGTCTCTGTGGTGAGGTAGTTAGTCACCCTTATTACAGAACAACTCTGTGGTCTCTGTGGTGGGGTAGTTAGTCACCTTATTACAGAACAACTCTGTGGTCACTGTGGTGAGGTAGTTATTCACCCTTATTACAGAACAACTCTGTGGTCTCTGTGGTGGGGTAGTTAGTCACCTTATTACAGAACAACTCTGTGGTCTCTGTGGTGGGGTAGTTAGTCACCCTTATTACAGAACAACTCTGTGGTCTCTGTGGTGGGGTAGTTAGTCACCCTTATTACAGAACAACTCTGTGGTCTCTGTGGTGGGGTAGTTAGTCACCTTATTACAGAACATCTCTGTGGTCTCTGTGGTGGGGTAGTTAGTCACCCTTATTACAGAACAACTCTGTGGTCTCTGTGGTGGGGTAGTTAGTCACCTTATTACAGAACAACTCTGTGGTCTCTGTGGTGGGGTAGTTAATCACCCTTATTACAGAACAACTCTGTGGTCTCTGTGGTGGGGTAGTTAGTCACCTTATTACAGAACAACTCTGTGGTCTCTGTGGTGGGGTAGTTAGTCACCCTTATTACAGAACAACTCTGTGGTCTCTGTGGTGGGGTAGTTAGTCACCTTATTACAGAACAACTCTGTGGTCTCTGTGGTGGGGTAGTTAGTCACCCTTATTACAGAACAACTCTGTGGTCTCTGTGGTGGGGTAGTTAGTCACCCTTATTACAGAACAACTCTGTGGTCTCTGTGGTGGGGTAGTTAGTCAGCCTTATTACAGAACAACTCTGTGGTCTCTGTGGTGGGGTAGTTAGTCAGCCTTATTACAGAACAACTCTGTGGTCTCTGTGGTGGGGTAGTTACATGTGTTGTCATGAAACTATCAATGCATTTGGGGAGTTTAATCACCTGGACTCGTTCAGAACAGAGGAAATATTTTGGTTGATTCAGCAGTTAAATTCATTACATTTAGATGGCTAGTTAAATGTATTCATACGTTAGTTGGGCATTGTGTTTATGTTTCTCTCTCGGTCTTTCCAATATAGTTTTATTCACCTCAACGTGTCATGTTACTTTGGGTATTAGCCGAGTGTTGTACAATTTGAAGGGTAATTTTATTTTATTTGCCTAAATCTGCATTATTTGAATAATTCCCATCCCAAATCCATGTCAGTCTAGGATTACCTACTGCTAATCATTATTTAAAGAGAATACCGGGCCTCAGAAATGTTGAGTGCAGGGAAACAGAAGAGAAAAAAAAAAAAAAAAGTGCTTTTTTGTGTTGTTGAATATCTGATTTAACCTGGTACCTGCAGCTTGACAATTTCAGTTTAGTCCCAGGCGATATCTAAAAATAATGTAGGAAATTCTAGTCCCGAGGTGCATAGTTATTCTGTGTACATAATGTGTTGCTGGGGACACGTTTCCGTTTTATTCAGTTGTACAGTTTCACTGTACACCGTAGTTATCTAAAATATGTATATATTACCTTTTTCTATTTCTCAATCACGCTGTGTTTTTGTAAAGTGTAGCATCATGCTGTGTTTTTGTAAAGTGTAGCATCACGCTGTGTTTTTGTAAAGTGTAGCATCACGCTGTGTTTTTTGTAAAGTGTAGCATCATGCTGTGTTTTTGTAAAGTGTAGCATCACGCTGTGTATTTGTAAAGTGTAGCATCACGCTGTGTTTTTTGTAAAGTGTAGCATCACGCTGTGTTTTTGTAAAGTGTAGCATCACGCTGTGTTTTTGTAAAGTGTAGCATCACGCTGTGTTTTTGTAAAGTGTAGCATCACGCTGTGTTTTGTAAAGTGTAGCATCTCGCTGTGTTTTTGTAAAGTGTAGCATCACGCTGTGTTTTTGTAAAGTGTAGCATCACGCTGTGTTTTTGTAAAGTGTAGCATCACGCTGTGTTTTTGTAAAGTGTAGCATCACACTGTGTTTTTGTAAAGTGTAGCATCACGCTGTGTTTTTGTAAAGTGTAGCATCACGCTGTGTTTTTGTAAAGTGTAGCATCACGCTGTGTTTTTGTAAAGTGTAGCATCACGCTGTGTTTTTGTAAAGTGTAGCATCACGCTGTGTTTTTGTAAAGTGTAGCATCATGCTGTGTTTTTGTAAAGTGTAGCATCACGCTGTGTTTTTGTAAAGTGTAGCATCACGCTGTGTTTTTGTAAAGTGTAGCATCACGCTGTGTTTTTGTAAAGTGTAGCATCACGCTGTGTTTTTGTAAAGTGTAGCATCACGCTGTGTTTTTGTAAAGTGTAGCATCACACTGTGTTTTTGTAAAGTGTAGCATCACGCTGTGTTTTTGTAAAGTGTAGCATCACGCTGTGTTTTTGTAAAGTGTAGCATCACGCTGTGTTTTTGTAAAGTGTAGCATCACGCTGTGTTTTTGTAAAGTGTAGCATCACGCTGTGTTTTTGTAAAGTGTAGCATCACGCTGTGTTTTTGTAAAGTGTAGCATCACGCTGTGTTTTTGTAAAGTGTAGCATCACGCTGTGTTTTTGTAAAGTGTAGCATCACGCTGTGTTTTTGTAAAGTGTAGCATCACGCTGTGTTTTTGTAAAGTGTAGCATCACGCTGTGTTTTTGTAAAGTGTAGCATCACGCTGTGTTTTTGTAAAGTGTAGCATCACGCTGTTTTTGTAAAGTGTAGCATCACGCTGTGTTTTTGTAAAGTGTAGCATCACGCTGTGTTTTTGTAAAGTGTAGCATCACGCTGTGTTTTTGTAAAGTGTAGCATCACGCTGTGTTTTTTAAAGTGTAGCATCACGCTGTGTTTTTGTAAAGTGTAGCATCACGCTGTGTTTTTGTAAAGTGTAGCATCACGCTGTGTTTTTGTAAAGTGTAGCATCACGCTGTGTTTTTGTAAAGTGTAGCATCACGCTGTGTTTTTGTAAAGTGTAGCATCACGCTGTGTTTTTTGTAAAGTGTAGCATCACGCTGTGTTTTTGTAAAGTGTAGCATCACGCTGTGTTTTTGTAAAGTGTAGCATCACGCTGTGTTTTTGTAAAGTGTAGCATCACGCTGTGTTTTTGTAAAGTGTAGCATCACGCTGTGTTTTTTGTAAAGTGTAGCATCACGCTGTGTTTTTTGTAAAGTGTAGCATCACGCTGTGTTTTTTGTAAAGTGTAGCATCACGCTGTGTTTTTGTAAAGTGTAGCATCACGCTGTGTTTTTGTAAAGTGCAGCATCACTGTGTTTTTGTAAAGTGCAGCATCACGCTGTGTTTTTTTGTAAAGTGCAGCATCACGCTGTGTTTTTTTGTAAAGTGCAGCATCACGCTGTGTTTTTTTGTAAAGTGCAGCATCACGCTGTGTTTTTTTGTAAAGTGCAGCATCACGCTGTGTTTTTTTGTAAAGTGCAGCATCGCGCTGTGTTTTGTAAAGTGCAGCATCGCGCTGTGTTTTTGTAAAGTGCAGCATCGCTGTGTTTTTGTAAAGTGCAGCATCACGCTGTGTTTTGTAAAGTGCAGCATCGCTGTGTTTTTGTAAAGTGCAGCATCACGCTGTGTTTTGTAAAGTGTAGCATCACGCTGTGTTTTTGTAAAGTGTAGCATCACGCTGTGTTTTTGTAAAGTGTAGCATCACGCTGTGTTTTTGTAAAGTGTAGCATCACACTGTGTTTTTGTAAAGTGTAGCATCACGCTGTGTTTTTGTAAAGTGTAGCATCACGCTGTGTTTTGTAAAGTGTAGCATCACGCTGTGTTTTTGTAAAGTGTAGCATCACGCTGTGTTTTTGTAAAGTGTAGCATCACGCTGTGTTTTTGTAAAGTGTAGCATCATGCTGTGTTTTTGTAAAGTGTAGCATCACGCTGTGTTTTGTAAAGTGTAGCATCACGCTGTGTTTTTGTAAAGTGTAGCATCACGCTGTGTTTTTGTAAAGTGTAGCATCACGCTGTGTTTTTGTAAAGTGTAGCATCACGCTGTGTTTTTGTAAAGTGTAGCATCACACTGTGTTTTTGTAAAGTGTAGCATCACGCTGTGTTTTTGTAAAGTGTAGCATCACGCTGTGTTTTTGTAAAGTGTAGCATCACGCTGTGTTTTTTGTAAAGTGTAGCATCACGCTGTGTTTTTGTAAAGTGTAGCATCACGCTGTGTTTTTGTAAAGTGTAGCATCACGCTGTGTTTTTGTAAAGTGTAGCATCACGCTGTGTTTTTGTAAAGTGTAGCATCACGCTGTGTTTTTGTAAAGTGTAGCATCACGCTGTGTTTTTGTAAAGTGTAGCATCTCGCTGTGTTTTTGTAAAGTGTAGCATCACGCTGTGTTTTTTTGTAAAGTGTAGCATCACGCTGTGTTTTTGTAAAGTGTAGCATCACGCTGTGTTTTTGTAAAGTGTAGCATCACGCTGTGTTTTTGTAAAGTGTAGCATCACGCTGTGTTTTTGTAAAGTGTAGCATCACGCTGTGTTTTTGTAAAGTGTAGCATCACGCTGTGTTTTTGTAAAGTGTAGCATCACGCTGTGTTTTTGTAAAGTGTAGCATCTCGCTGTGTTTTTGTAAAGTGTAGCATCACGCTGTGTTTTTTTGTAAAGTGTAGCATCACGCTGTGTTTTTTTGTAAAGTGTAGCATCACGCTGTGTTTTTTTGTAAAGTGTAGCATCACGCTGTGTTTTTTTGTAAAGTGTAGCATCACGCTGTGTTTTTGTAAAGTGTAGCATCACGCTGTGTTTTTGTAAAGTGTAGCATCACGCTGTGTTTTTGTAAAGTGTAGCATCACGCTGTGTTTTTGTAAAGTGTAGCATCACGCTGTGTTTTTTTGTAAAGTGTAGCATCACGCTGTGTTTTTGTAAAGTGTAGCATCACGCTGTGTTTTTGTAAAGTGTAGCATCACGCTGTGTTTTTTTGTAAAGTGTAGCATCACGCTGTGTTTTTTTGTAAAGTGTAGCATCACGCTGTGTTTTTTTGTAAAGTGTAGCATCACGCTGTGTTTTTTTGTAAAGTGCAGCATCACGCTGTGTTTTTTTGTAAAGTGCAGCATCACGCTGTGTTTTTTTGTAAAGTGCAGCATCACGCTGTGTTTTTTTGTAAAGTGCAGCATCACGCTGTGTTTTTTTGTAAAGTGCAGCATCAGCTGTGTTTTTTTGTAAAGTGCAGCATCGCGCTGTGTTTTTTTGTAAAGTGCAGCATCGCGCTGTGTTTTTTTTGTAAAGTGCAGCATCGCGCTGTGTTTTGTAAAGTGCAGCATCGCTGTGTTTTTGTAAAGTGCAGCATCGCGCTGTGTTTTGTAAAGTGCAGCATCGCGCTGTGTGTTTTTTTGTAAAGTGCAGCATCGCGCTGTGTTTTTTTTGTAAAGTGCAGCATCGCGCTGTGTGCCATAATACATGGGACCAGGAGGTTTAGAACAGGTTAACGGGAGTCGTGCACTTTCACCTGAACTGTCGACAGATGACTTCATATGCCAGGGATATCACTTTACCTTAGCCAATGGCCTGACAAAATGCTGTATATTCTATCTATCTATATCTATATCTGTATATTCAGGGCAAATCGGTGAATCTCATAGGCGCCCCGCGTCATTTCTCTAACAGACACAGTGCCTTCAAAAAAAAAACGTTGGTGTACGTTACAGCCTTATTCTAAAATGGATTCAACCAGAAGGGTTCCTCAGCCATATGAACACAGTGTCCCATAAAGACGAAGCACAAACAGGTTGTTAGAAACAGAAATACCTTATTTACATCAGTATTCAGACCCTTTGCTACGAGACTCGAAAATTGAGCTCCGGTGCATCCCGTTTTCATTGATCATCCTTGAGATGTTTCTACAACTTTGATTGGAGTCCACCTGTGGTCAATTCAATTGATTGCACATGATTTGGAAAGGCACACACCTGTCTATATAACGGCCCCACAGTTGACAGTGCATGACAGAGAAAAAAAACCAAGCCATGAGGTAGAACCCTTTTGGGTTCCAGGTAGAACCCTTTCTACAGAGGGTTCTACCTAGAACCCAAAAGGGTTCTCATACAGGGACAGCCAAATAAATGTTTTGAAACCCTTTTCTTCTAAGAGTGTAGACCAGGGTTATGGCTTTGGTAAGAGGTCACGTTGGGATTACGTTAGTTGTATTCATAGTTCAACTATAATGCCCAACACAACACACCTCTCTCTCTTCTCACCTAACCAAGAGAAGCAGGCTGGTGCCTGGGACGTTTAGGTTGTGACAGAGGGTTTTCTCTTCTTCTCTGTTGTCAGGGTAATATGCTGGTATTTCTGTCTGTAGTTTAGATGTGTAGTTTTAGTTGGTACAGTACAGTAGTATTAAATGCTTGCATAGGTGGCAGTATGAATAAATATAAAATGAGGAACCTTCCTCCTACGACAGGATCCCAGGGAGACATGCTCATTAAACAAATGCTGTATCAGCTAGCCTGACACACACACACACACACACACACACACACACACACACACACACACTACACAACATCACAAAGCCGCCCTGCATCTCTCTCTACCGCATCTGCTGTCTCGACCTCTGAATGCTCGGCTATGAAAAAACCAACTGACAACTGTTAGACTAGCTAGCAGTGTGATCAGAGGTGTTAGACTAGGTAGCAGTGTGATCAGAGGTGTTAGACTAGCTAGCAGTGTGATCAGAGGTGTTAGACTAGCTAGCAGTGTGATCAGAGGTGTTAGACTAGCTAGCAGTGTGATCAGAGGTGTTAGACTAGCTAGCAGTGTGATCAGAGGTGTTAGACTAGCTAGCAGTGTGATCAGAGGTGTTAGACTAGCTAGCAGTGTGATCAGAGGTGTTAGACTAGCTAGCAGTGTGATCAGAGGTTTTAGACTAGCTAGCAGTGTGATCAGAGGTGTTAGACTAGGTAGCAGTGTGATCAGAGGTGTTAGACTAGCTAGCAGTGTGATCAGAGGTTTTAGACTAGCTAGCAGTGTGATCAGAGGTGTTAGACTAGCTAGCAGTGTGATCAGAGGTGTTAGACTAGCTAGCAGTGTGATCAGAGGTGTTAGACTAGCTAGCAGTGTGATCAGGTGTTAGACTAGCTAGCAGTGTGATCAGAGGTGTTAGACTAGGTAGCAGTGTGATCAGAGGTGTTAGACTAGCTAGCAGTGTGATCAGAGGTGTTAGACTAGCTAGCAGTGTGATCAGAGGTGTTAGACTAGCTAGCAGTGTGATCAGAGGTGTTAGACTAGCTAGCAGTGTGATCAGAGGTGTTAGACTAGCTAGCAGTGTGATCAGAGGTGTTAGACTAGCTAGCAGTGTGGTCAGAGGTGTTAGACTAGGTAGCAGTGTGATCAGAGGTGTTAGACTAGCTAGCAGTGTGATCAGAGGTGTTAGACTAGCTAGCAGTGTGATCAGAGGTGTTAGACTAGCTAGCAGTGTGATCAGAGGTGTTAGACTAGGTATCCAGGGAAAGGTGGCTGCTCCTGTTCACACAGTGTCTGTGTCCCAAATGGCACCCTATTCCCTATAGCACTGCTAGCTCCATAGGGCTCTGGCCAAAGGTAGCACACAAGACAGGGAGCCAATTCCCAATCTGGCCCTCATACCATCACCTAATCATTTTACTTATTTATTCAACTAGGTAAGTCAGTTAAGAACAAATTCTTATTTACAATGACGGCCTACCGGGGAACAGAGGGTTAACTGCCTTGTTCAGGGGCAGAACGACAGATTTTTACTTTGTCAGCTCAGGGATTCGATCATAGCAACCTTTCGGTTACTAGCCCAATGCTCTAACCACTAGGCTACCTGCCACCCCAGTTTACAATTGTCTCATTCACCCCCTCCTCTCCCCTGTCACTATCCCCCAGGTTGTTGCTGTAAAAGGGAATGTGTTCTCAGTCGACTGACCTGGTAAAATAAGGGTTAAATAAACAAAGAAACAAAAGGATACAGTCATTAGCGTGCAGCTCACATCCCTCCTCTCCTCCTCTTTTATTGCTCGCTGTATTCCTCCGCTCTTGCTCTGTCAGAGGTCAGGGTTTGTACGGGAAAAGTCACATCTGTTATGTGGACTAAATTGTGACAGTGCTGGCCTGGTGGGCCACAGTCTGTCTGAGATACAGAACAGCACAGGGAATGTAGTACAGCTTCGCTTGGTCCGGGAATTAAATGTTTCAGCTCCAATGTCCAATTGTACTGTAATTCTGCGCTGTCAGACAGCTAGTGTTTTGGTAACTGTCAGACAGCTAGTGTTTTGGTAACTGTCAGACAGCTAGTGTTTTGGTAACTGTCAGACAGCTAGTGTTTTGGTGACTGTCAGACAGCTAGTGGTTTGGTGACTGTCAGACAGCTAGTGTTTTGGTGACTGTCAGACAGCTAGTGGTTTGGTGACTGTCAGACAGCTAGTGTTTTGGTGACTGTCAGACAGCTAGTGTTTTGGCAACTGTCAGACAGCTAGTGTTTTGGCGACTGTCAGACAGCTAGTGTTTTGGTAACTGTCAGACAGCTAGTGTTTTGGTAACTGTCAGACAGCTAGTGTTTTGGTAACTGTCAGACAGCTAGTGTTTTGGTAACTGTCAGACAGCTAGTGTTTTGGTGACTGTCAGACAGCTAGTGTTTTGGTGACTGTCAGACAGCTAGTGTTTTGGTGACTGTCAGACAGCTAGTGTTTTGGTAACTGTCAGACAGCTAGTGTTTTGGTAACTGTCAGACAGCTAGTGTTTTGGTGACTGTCAGACAGCTAGTGTTTTGGTAACTGTCAGACAGCTAGTGTTTTGGTGACTGTCAGACAGCTAGTGTTTTGGTGACTGTCAGACAGCTAGTGTTTTGGTGACTGTCAGACAGCTAGTGTTTTGGTGACTGTCAGACAGCTAGTGTTTTGGTAACTGTCAGACAGCTAGTGTTTTGGTGACTGTCAGACAGCTAGTGTTTTGGTGACTGTCAGACAGCTAGTGTTTTGGTGACTGTCAGACAGCTAGTGTTTGGTGACTGTCAGACAGCTAGTGTTTTGGTGACTGTCAGACAGCTAGTGTTTTGGTAACTGTCAGACAGCTAGTGTTTTGGTAACTGTCAGACAGCTAGTGTTTTGGTAACTGTGAGATCAAAATGTCTTCTCTTCAGGAATATTGTTGCCCACTTGCCATAGTCATATGTTCATTTATCTTTTGCTCGATATTGCTTCACTAAAGGTTGAGCGTTCAAATCTTTCTTATTGAATGTCAGTTCACTGCTCGCTCCTCTGCTGTGGCGTGAGAGATCTTTCCCAGTGGTCCAGAGATACGTTATTACTCAATGTGGCCTATATATAGCTACCTATTACAATATTATGGTTATTACGGTGTTAGAGGGTCACACATCATTTCTCATCTGACATGACAAGGTTTTCTCTACTGAATGAGACTACGCCCTCTCCCTCTTTCCTCCTCTCTCTCTCTGTCTGTCTGTCTGTCTGTCTGTGTGTCTGTCTCTCTCTCTTTGTATCTCTGTCTGTCTGTCTCTCTCTCTTTGTATCTCTGTCTGTCTGTCTGTCTCTCTCTCTCTCTTTGTCTGTCTGTCTGTCTGTCTCTGTCTCTGTCTCTGTCTCTGTCTCTGTCTCTCTCTCTCTCTCTCTCTCTCTCTCTCTCTCTCTCTCTCTCTCTCTCTCTCTCTCTCCTGTCTCTCTCTTTCTCCCTTCCTCCCTCTATTTCTCCCTCTCCCCTGTTCCTGCTCTGTCACTGTGATGGATGTGTGTCTGTACTGGCTGGTCTGTAAGGAGATGATCCAGAGAGAAGCCCGGGCTGTTGAACTGTTTGCTGACTTTACATACCACGGTTTTGGGGAGAAAGCTATATTCTAGATGTGTTTGTTTCTAGTTCATTTAACATCTGTGCTGATCGATTTGGTATTTATGCAGCAGTCTGTCACAACAGATTCATTTCCCAGTAGTTTTAAAATGTATTGTTTAGTGATCGTTTCACTGTCTTTTGGTCGTGATATGAATTGCTAAAGCTGTCTGTAATATTCTGTGATCAGACCAATTGTCGTCATATGAACACGTGTCCTGTTTATTCATGACAATTCACAGGTTTTGCACCTCTCTCTCCTGATTCGTTTGGTCCAGTCTGGACTGGCTCATGTATAATTCAACTAGCGTGCTGGTCGGGGTAAAGAGAGAGAGAGAGAGAGTTGTGGCTGGGAAACGTGTGTCAACGTATTGGATTTCTCCAGCCAACACTCAATAAAGTGCCTGTGTTTAATGTTGTCCTCATGTACCAAGGGCTATGTGTTGCCTATTGGACATATTGTACATCAGTGGTTCAACAGAGGGGGGGGGGACTAAAAGCTTTGAGATTGTGAGCTAACGTACTGTAGGACCACAAACCTAGCTGCACCTAAAGCTTACATGGATATATTTAGGCTGAAAGAGATTCACATAGATGTACAGTTGAAGTTGGAAGTTTACATACACTTCGGTTGGAGTCATTAAAACTCGTTTTTCAACCACTCCACAAATTTCTTGTTAACAAACAATAGCTTTGGCAAGTCGGTTAGGACATCTACCTTGTGCCTGACACAAGTAGTTTTTCCAACAATTGTTTACAGACAGATTATTTGACTTATAATTCACTGTATCACAATTCCAGTGGGTCAGAGGTTTACATACACTAAGTTGACTGTGCCTTTAAATAGCTTGGAAAATTCCAGAAAATGATGTCATGGCTTTAGAAGCTTCTGATAGGGTAATTGACATCATTTGAGTCAATTGGAGGTGTACCTGTGGATGTATTTCAAGGCCTACCTTCAAACTCAGTGTAGACCTCCACAAGTCTGGTTCATCCTTGGGAGCAATTTCCAAACGCCTGAAGGTTTCCACGTTCATCTGTACAAACAATAGTATGCAAGTATAAACACCATGGGACCACGCAGCCGTCATACCGCTCAGGAAGAAGACGCGTACTTTGGTGCGAAAAGTTCAAATCAATCAACAGCAAAGGACCTTGTGAAGATGCTGGAGGAAACAGGTACCAAAGTATCTATATCCACAGTAAAACGAGTCCTATATCTGACAGTCACCAGTCCTATGTCTGACAGTCACCAAAACTATATCGACATAACCTGAAAGGCCACTCAGCAAGGAAGAAGCCACTGCTCCAAAACCGCCATAAAAAAAGCTTGAATACGGTTTACAACTGCACATGGGGACAAAGATCGTACTTTTTGGAGAAATGTCTTCTGGTCTGATGAAACAAAAATAGAACTGTTTGGCCATAATGACCATCGTTATGTTTGGAGGAAAAAGGGGGAGGCTTGCAAGCCGAAGAACACCATCCCAACCGTGAAGCACCGGGGTGGCAGCATCATATTGTGGGGGTGCTTTGCTGCAGGAGGGACTGGTGCACTTCACAAAATAGATGAACTGAAAAAGTGTGTGCGAGCAAGGAGGTCTACAAACCTGACCCAGTTACACCAGCTTTGTCAGGAGGAATGGGCCAAAATTCACCCAACTTATTGTGGGAAGCTTGTGGAAGGCTACCCGAAACGTTTAACCCAAGTTAAACAATTTATAGACAATGCTACCAAATACTAATTGAGTGTATGTAAACTTCTGACCCACTGGGAATGTAATGAAAGAAATAAAAGCTGAAATAAATCCTTCGCTACTATTATTCTGACATTTCTCATTCTTAAAATAAAGTGGTGATCCTAACTGACCCAAGACAGGGAATTTTTACTAGGATTAAATGTCAGGAATTGTGAACAACTGAGTTTAAATGTATTTGGCTAAGGTGTATGTAAACTTCCGACTTCAACTGTACATAGACATGGAATCACCGGTCACTTTAATAATGGAACACCGGTCACTTTAATAATGGAACATCGGTCACTTTAATAATGGAACACCGGTCACTTTAACAATGGAATAATCTATTCTACTGTATTTTAGTCAATGCCACTCCGACATTGCTCGTCCTAATATTTATATACAGTGGGGGAAAAAAGTATTTAGTCAGCCACCAATTGTGCAAGTTCTCTCACTTAAAAAGATGAGAGAGGCCTGTAATTTTCATCATAGGTACACTTCAACTATGACAGACAAAATGAGGGAAAAAAATCCAGAAAGTAAAAAATGTAGGATTTTTTATGAATTTGTTTGCAAATTATGGTGGAAAATAAGTATTTGGTCACATACAAACACGCAAGATTTCTGGCTCTCACAGACCTGTAACTTTAAGAGGCTCCTCTGTCCTCCACTCATTACCTGTATTAATGGCACCTGTTTGAACTTGTTATCAGTATAAAAGACACCTGTCCACAACCTCAAACAGTCACACTCCAAACTCCACTATGGCCAAGACCAAAGAGCTGTCAAAGGACACCAGAAACCAAATTGTAGACCTGCACCAGGTTGGGAAGACTGAATCTGCAATAGGTAAGCAGCTTGGTTTGAAGAAATCAACTGTGGGAGCAATTATTAGGAAATGGAAGACATACAAGACCACTGATAATCTTCCTCGATCTGGGGCTCCACGCAAGATCTCACCCGTGGGGTCAAAATGATCACAAGAACGGTGAGCAAAAATCCCAGAACCACACGGGGGACCTAGTGAATGACCTGCAGAGAGCTGGGACCAAAGTAACAAAGCCTACCATCAGTAACACACTACGCCGCCAGGGACTCAAATCCTGCAGTGCCAGACGTGTCCCCCTGCTTAAGCCAGTACATGTTCAGGCCCGTCTAAAGTTTGCTAGAGAGCATTTGGATGATCCAGATGAGGATTGGGAGAATGTCAGATGAAACCAAAATAGAACTTTTTGGTAAAAACTCAACTCGTCGTGTTTGGAGGACAAAGAATGCTGAGTTGCATCCAAAGAACACCATACCTACTGTGAAGCATGGGGGTGGAAACATCATGCTTTGGGGCTGTTTTACTGCATAGGGACCAGGACGACTGATCCGTGTAAAGGAAAGAATGAATGGGGCCATGTATCGTGAGATTTTGAGTGAAAACCTCCTTCCATCAGCAAGGGCATTGAAGATGAAACGTGGCTGGGTCTTTCAGCATGACAATGATCCCGAACACACCGCCCGGGCAACGAAGGAGTGGCTTCGTAAGAAGCATTTCAAGGTCCTGGAGTGGCCTAGCCAGTCTCCAGATCTCAACCCCATAGAAAATCTTTGGAGGGAGTTGAAAGTCCGTGTTGCCCAGCGACAGCCCCAAAACATCACTGCTCTAGAGGAGATCTGCATGGAGGAATGGGCCAAAATACCAGCAACAGTGTGTGAAAACCTTGTGAAGACTTACAGAAAACATTTGACCTCTGTCATTGCCAACAAAGGGTATATAACAAAGTATTGAGATAAACTTTTGTTATTGACCAAATACTTATTTTCCACCATAATTTGCAAATAAATTCATAAAAAATCCTACAATGTGATTTTCTGGATTTTTCCCTCATTTTGTCTGTCATAGTTGAAGTGTACCTATGATGAAAATTACAGGCCTCTCTCATCTTTTTAAGTGAGAGAACTTGCACAATTGGTGGCTGACTAAATACTTTTTTCCCCCACTGTATTTCTTAATTCCATACTTTTACTTTAGTTTTGTGTGTGTATTGTTGTCAATTGTTAGATATTACTGCACTGTTGGAGCTAGGAACACAAGCATTTTGCTACACCAGTAATAACATCTGCTAAACATGTGTATGTGACCAGTAACATGTGATTTGATTTGATTTGATGGGAGTGGATCTGCCGTGGAATATACATTAACATTAGTGTGCTCACTGTACATATAGTTGTTGTTATCTGCTGGTAGAAAAACTAACAGGACAAGGCAAGGATGTTTTTATGTGCTTGAATTGTCAACACAGGTGAATGTTATGAGCTTGGTGGAACCAGCCTGATCTCATGAGAGCTCACATTCTGTTTTACTTCACCTGAGCACAGCGGTCAGTCTGTTTGACCAGGCTAGAATGTTATTATAGGAGGCTGACGATGAGAAGAGGATAAGAGGATTGGGTCGGTGTGACGTGATGCAGATTTACCTTGTCATGACACAATGTTGGAGAAGTCTTTCAAAGACTCCTCCACAGTCCTCCTGATGTTCCTTTAGTCTACGTTTTGCCTAGCCAACAGTTCTCAGAGATTCAACAGAATGAGAAACCGAAAAGGCTTGGGAACCTGAAGTTACCCTTTGGGAGCTGCTGGTGGAAAACGGTGCGAGGCATGTCTGTCTGCAAGGCTGCTGGTATGTGCAGTAGTAGAGCTTACAGTTAAAATAATTCTAGACACGCTCACTATGGTTCCTATTCCTGTTAATCACGTAACAGTGTTTCTGTCTTGTGTTCTCCTCCTCTTTCTTCTTCTTCTTGTTGTTCTTCTTGTTCTTGTTCTTGTTCTTGTTCTTGTTCTTGTTCTTGTTCTTGTTCTTGTTCTTGTTCTTCTTCTTCTTCTTCTTCTTCTTCTTCTTCTTCTTCTTCTTCTTCTTCTTCTTCTTCTTCTTCTTCTTCTTCTTCTTCTTCTTCTTCTTCTTCTTCTTCTTCTTCTTCCAGGTGGGACAGAAGAAGTAGACAAAGACTTCATACACTTAAGTTGTTGTCTAACTTGTTATGAATGGATCAACAGTCTAACTTGTTATGAATGGATCAACAGTCTAACTTGTTATGAATGGATCAACAGTCTAACTTGTTATGAATGGATCAACAGTCTAACTTGTTATGAATGGATCAACAGTCTAACTTGTTATGAATGGATCAACAGTCTAACTTGTTATGAATGGATCAACAGTCTAACTTGTTATGAATGGATCAACAGTCTAACTTGTTATGAATGGATCAACAGTCTAACTTGTTAGAAAACTAAAATGTTGTGTTGTGTCTTGTCTTGTCTTGTTCCAGGTGGACCAGAAGATGTAGCTGAGGACGGCAGGCTGACAGAAGGCTGAAGACACTAGAGAAGGTTCTCAGGTGCTTCCTCCAGAGAGAGAGAGGGGGCTTGGGCCCTTGGCGCACCACCTCCAGGGCCTCACCATGTCCAAGAAGGGACCCGGGGGGGCCGGGGCTGGGGGCCGAGGCAAGATGGAGAGGGCCGATACGCTGGCGGCCCTGCATGCTGCCAATGAAGATCTGAGGGCCAAACTCACAGACATCCAGATAGAACTACAGCAGGAGAAAAGCAAGGTGGGAGCTATAAGACGCACGGTGATTTGACATGTATTTGACCAGGAAGTCTCATTGAGGTTTGAAGACCTCTTTCCCAAGGCAGGCCTGAGGCACTACAGGACAGGCATTGGTTTTTAGATTGGTGTTTTAGACCCTCAAGGCAGATGGAGAGGTATACAGGCAGGTTACCAATATGTCTGTGACTTTCAATACTTGATGAGGAGGAACTTGGAAAGGAGTGAATTCTGTCTCATGGTGGGATTAAATGATGAAATGTTACCACTCAAAGCAGCCGCTGGCAGTATATATTTTTTTTATTTAACCAGGCCAGTCAGTTAAGAACAAATTCTTATTTACAATGATGGCCTACACCGGCCAAATCTGGACGACATTGGGCCAATTGTGCGCCGCCCTATGGGACTCCCAATCACGGCCGGGTTGTGATACAGCCCAGGATTTGAAGCAGGGTGTCTGTAGTGATTCCTCTAGCCCTGAGATGCAGTGCCTCAGACCGCCGCGCCGTCCGGGAGCCCTCTAGCATTGAGATGCAGTGCCTCAGACCGCCGCGCCGCCCGGGAGCCCTCTAGCCCTGAGATGCAGTGCCTCAGACCGCCGCGCCGCCCGGGAGCCCTCTAGCCCTGAGATGCAGTGCCTCAGACCGCCGCGCCGCCCGGGAGCCCTCTAGCCCTCTAGCCCTGAGATGCAGTGCCTCAGACCGCCGCGCGCGCCGGGAGCCCTCTAGCCCTGAGATGCAGTGCCTCAGACCGCCGCGCGCCCGGGAGCCCTCTAGCCCTGAGATGCAGTGCCTCAGACCGCCGCGCCGCCCGGGAGCCCTCTAGCCCTGAGATGCAGTGCCTCAGACCGCCGCGCCGCCCGGGAGCCCTCTAGCCCTGAGATGCAGTGCCTCAGACCGCCGCGCCGCCCGGGAGCCCTCTAGCCCTGAGATGCAGTGCCTCAGTCCGCCGCGCCGCCGGGAGCCCTCTAGCCCTGAGATGCAGTGCCTCAGACCGCCGCGCCGCCCGGGAGCCCTCTAGCCCTGAGATGCAGTGCCTCAGACCGCCGCGCCAGACGTCTCTTCCACTGTAGATTATATTTCTCTCTGCATTGAATGATCTCCTCTCTGTTAATTCATTACAGGGGTAATTACTGGCATTACTGTAGTACAGATTGGCTCATATATATTCCTGTCTGTGGTTGAGTCACAAATGGATCCCTATTCCCTACTAAAGTGCACTACTATGGGCCCTGATACCTTATGGGCCCTGTAATACACTAAAGGGAATAGGGTGCCATTTGGGACGCAAGCTAAGTAATATGTGCACGATAGGGCCGTTTCAATGTCAGTGTGCTAGTTGACTGACAGCCTGAGGGGCTAATGGTTCGGCTGGGGGGGCATGCCTGACATGTAACTGTCATTGGCTGTGTGTTTTGATTGACAGCTTGGGGAGCTAATTAAATAGCTGAGACCGTTACTGACATGTCCATGTCATTGGTCATGTGTTAATGCCTTGTATAGGGGAGGGGCTGGGAGCACATTAGCTAGCTTTCTGCTGCTGAGTGTCTGTTTAGCTTGTCAGGACATGCTTTACATTAAGAGCCCCATTCTGTCAGCCTGGCTTAAGTCTGGCTTGAAAGTAACTGTGGGAAGAGACTAGCTCGGCTCCTCTGTTTGGTTACGTTGACAAGGGGCACCACACCCCTCGTTGCCTAGTCAGCCTAGTGTTAAAGCTATTCTACCATTCTACAGTAGCCTAGTCAGCCTAGTGTTAATGCTATTCTACCATTCTACAGTAGCCTAGTCAGCCTAATGTTTGTCTGATTAATGATTGTGTCCATGTAATCACAGAAGACTCCAGTGTCTGAGTAAGGGGGTCAGCCCAGTGCTCCTGAGTGAGGGGGTCAGCCCAGTGCTCCTGAGTGAGGGGGTCAGCCCAGTGCTCCTGAGTGAGGGGGTCAGCCCAGTGCTCCTGAGTAAGGGGGTCAGCCCAGTGCTCCTCAGTAAGGGGGTCAGCCCAGTGCTCCTGAGTAAGGGGGTCAGCCCAGTGCTCCTGGACTCTGTGTGCTCTGCTCCAGATGATCTGCAGCTATCTACCCCCAGTAACAGTCCATGTCAAAGGGACCATTGTGACATCTAATGTTAGACACTACTATCTGTCTGTGTGTCTGCGGAGGCCAGGGGGTCCCTTCCCTGTTGTTTGGCTGTCTGAATGAACAATGCTCTCTGCTCTGCATGTATGACCCAACTAATGCAGGTTTAGTTATATACTGTAGAGCAGGCTGTATGATACTACAGGTTTAGTTATATACTGTAGAGCAGGCTGTATGATACTACAGGTTTAGTTATATACTGTAGAGCAGGCTGTATGATACTACAGGTTTAGTTATAGATAACAGGCTGTATGATACTACAGGTTTAGTTATAGATAACAGGCTGTATGATACTGCAGGTTTAGTTATATACTGTAGAGCAGGCTGTATGATACTACAGGTTTAGTTATATACTGTAGAGCAGGCTGTATGATACTACAGGGTTAGTTATAGATAACAGGCTGTATGATATAACAGGGTTAGTTATAGATAACAGGCTGTATGATATAACAGGTTTAGTTATAGATAACAGGCAGTATGATATAACAGGTCTAGTTATAGATTATAGGCTGTATGATATAACAGGTTTAGTTATAGATAACAGGCTGTATGATACTACAGGTTTAGTTATATACTGTAGAGCAGGCTGTATGATACTACAGGTTTAGTTATATACTGTAGAGCAGGCTGTATGATACTACAGGTTTAGTTATATACTGTAGAGCAGGCTGTATGATACTACAGGTTTAGTTATAGATAACAGGCTGTATGATACTACAAGGTTAGTTATAGATAACAGGCTGTATGATATAACAGGTTTAGTTATATACTGTAGAGCAGGATGTATGATACTACAGGTTTAGTTATATACTGTAGAGCAGGCTGTATGATACTACAGGTTTAGTTATATACTGTAGAGCAGGCTGTATGATACTACAGGTTTAGTTATATACTGTAGAGCAGGCTGTATGATACTACAGGTTTAGTTATATACTGTAGAGCAGGCTGTATGATACTACAGGTTTAGTTATAGATAACAGGCTGTATGATACTACAGGGTTAGTTATAGATAACAGGCTGTATGATATAACAGGTTTAGTTATAGATAACAGGCTGTATGATATAACAGGTTTAGTTATAGATAACAGGCTGTATGATATAACAGGTTTAGTTATAGATAACAGGCTCAAAGTCAAAAGTCAAAGTCACCGTTATTAGTCAGTTGTACAACCGAATGCCTTCAACTGAAATGTGTCTTCCGCATTTAACCCAACCCCTCTGAATCAGAGAGGTGCGGGGGGCTGCCTTAATCAACATCCACATCTTCGGCGCCCCCTGAACAAGGCAGAACGACAGATTTTTTTTACCTTGTCAGCTCGATTCGAACTGCAACCCTCCGGTTACAAGTCCAACGCTCTAACCTCTAGGCTACCTGCCGCCCTAAAAAATGTATGATATAACAGGGTTAGTTATAGATAACAGGCTGTATGATATAACAGGTTTAGTTATAGATAACAGGCTGTATGATATAACAGGTTTAGTTATAGATAACAGGCTGTATGATATAACAGGTTTAGTTATAGATAACAGGCTGTATGATACTACAGGTTTAGTTATAGATAACAGGCTGTATGAAATAACAGGTTTAGTTATAGATAACAGGCAGTATGATGACACATTTACAGTATACCGGTATATAATATATTATTAGTATTATTATTACAGTATACCGGTATATAATATATTAGTAGTATTAGTATTACTGTACACCAGTATATAATATATTAGTAGTATTAGTATTACAGTATACCAGTATATAATATATTAGTAGTATTATTATTACAGTATACCAGTATATAATATATTAGTAGTATTATTATTACAGTATACCAGTATATAATATATTAGTAGTATTATTATTACAGTATACCAGTATATAATATATTAGTAGTATTATTATTACAGTATACCAGTATATAATATATTGGTAGTATTACTATTACTGTATACCAGTATATAATATATTAGTAGTATTAGTATACCAGTATATAATATATTAGTAGTATTATTATTACAGTATACCAGTATATAATATATTAGTAGTATTATTATTACAGTATACCGGTATATAATATATTGGTAGTATTACTATTACTGTATACCAGTATATAATATATTAGTAGTATTAGTATACCAGTATATAATATATTAGTAGTATTATTATTACAGTATACCAGTATATAATATATTGGTAGTATTACTATTACTGTATACCAGTATATAATATATTAGTAGTATTAGTATACCAGTATATAATATATTAGTAGTATTATTATTACAGTATACCAGTATATAATATATTCGTAGTATTATTATTACAGTATACCGGTATATAATATATTGGTAGTATTACTATTACTGTATACCAGTATATAATATATTAGTAGTATTAGTATACCAGTATATAATATATTAGTAGTATTATTATTACAGTATACCAGTATATAATATATTGGTAGTATTAGTATTACAGTATACCAGTATATAATATATTAGTAGTATTACAGTATACCAGTATATAATATATTAGTAGTATTAGTATTACAGTTTACCAGTATATAATTTATTAGTAGTATTATTATTATAGTATACCAGTTACAATCTTTTCTTTCTGCCAACAGTATTCTTAGCACCAATCAATCTGGTTTTAGATCTAAACACAGTACCACATCGGCCACTATGCTTGTTGTAAATGATATTGCAAATGCCTTAGATAATAGAAAGCATTGTGCTGCGTTGTTTATAGATTTGTCTAAAGCTTTCGACACTGTAGACCATGCCATCCTTTTGAGTAAGCTGTCATCTATAGGACTGGGCGCTGATGCCTGCCGATGGTTTTATGACTATCTTAAAGATAGAACTCAGGCCGTCATGGTCGACGGGGTCAAGTCTGACCCCTTACAGTTACTTAAAGGGGTCCCTCAGGGTTCAATAATTGGCCCACTATTGTTCTCAATATATATAAACAACATTGGTGATGATGTCAGATATTGTAATTTCCATTTATATGCAGATGACACAGTGATGTACTCTATTGCTCCAACAGCGGACCAAGCTTTAATGCAGTTGGAGTCTGATTTTAGGATATTACAGGAGTCTCTTTTACAGCTTAAACTTGTTTTAAACGCTAAGAAAACAAATGTCATGCTTTTTCTAGGTCTAACCTCTCAGTTAGAAACACTTTTGTAATCACTAGCTTGGATGGTACTCAAATCAAACAGGGTTCTGCATATAAATATTTAGGGGTATGGTTAGATGATAGGCTCTCTTTTAAAAAACATGTTACTGAATTGGGAAAAAAGCTCAAATTCAAGATAGGGTTCCTTTACAGAAACAGGGCTTGTCTGTCCTTCGTAAATAGGAAACAAATTGTGCATGCTACTTTTATGTCCGTTTTAGATTATGGTGATATTATTTATATGCATGCATCGGCAAATATATTAAAACCACTGGATGCTATTTACCATTGTGCACTCAGGTTTATCACCGGTGATAGTTACAAAACTCATCACTGTATCCTATATCAACATGTGGGTTGGGCCTCTCTATCTGTGAGGCGAGAGCAACATGCTCTTTGTTTATTTATAAAGCACTTCTTTTAAAACTACCTCCATATATATCATCATTAATTTTAATTAGATATACACATTTTATGACCAGATCACAGATGTGGATTACATTACAAACTCCTGCGGTCTCCACAGAGTTGGGAAGGACTGCCTTCAGTTCCTTTGCACCTTATTTATGGAACAAACTGCAGATCAAACTTAAGCTAGCCACTCTGGTGTCCCTTGCCCATTTTAAAAATATGATGGAGGATCAATATGATGTTGTCTGTGACTGTTTCTGATGAATGTGTCTTTGTTTTGTATGTTTTGAAATGTTCTTGTCTGTATGCCTAGAACTGTACATGTCAACATGTTTACACAGGGCACAGCCGTAAAAGAGATCCAGGTCTCAGTCTGTTTTCCCTGTTAAAATAAAGATTTTTAAAAAATAAAAATAATATATTAGTAGTATTACAGTATACCAGTATATAATATATTAGTAGTATTAGTATTACAGTATACCTGTATATAATATATTAGTAGTATTAGTATTACAGTTCACCAGTATATAATATATTAGTAGTATTAGTATTACTGTATACCAGTATATAATGTATTAGTATTACAGTATACCAGTATATAATATATTAGTAGTATTAGTATTACAGTTTACCAGTATATAATATATTAGTAGTATTAGTATTACACTATACCAGTATATAATATATTAGTATTATTATTATTACAGTATACCGGTATATAATATATTGGTAGTATTAGTATTACTGTATACCAGTATATAATATATTAGTAGTATTAGTATTACAGTTTACCAGTATATAATGTATTAGTATTACAGTATACCAGTATATAATATATTAGTAGTATTAGTATTACTGTATACCAGTATATAATATATTAGTAGTATTAGTATTACAGTTTACCAGTATATAATATATTAGTAGTATTATTATTACACTATACCAGTATATAATATATTAGTATTATTATTATTACAGTATACCGGTATATAATATATTGGTAGTATTAGTATTACTGTATACCAGTATATAATATATTAGTAGTATTAGTATTACAGTATACCAGTATATAATATATTAGTAGTATTAGTATTACAGTTTACCAGTATATAATATATTAGTAGTATTAGTATTACAGTATACCAGTATATAATATATTAGTAGTATTAGTATTACAGTTTACCAGTATATAATATATTAGTAGTATTAGTATTACTGTATACCAGTATATAATATATTAGTAGTATTAGTATTACAGTATACCAGTATATAATATATTGGTAGTATTAGTATTACTGTATACCAGTATATAATATATTAGTAGTATTAGTATTACACTATACCAGTATATAATATATTAGTATTATTATTATTACAGTATACCGGTATATAATATATTGGTAGAATTAGTATTACTGTATACCAGTATATAATATATTAGTATTATTATTATTACAGTTCACCAGTATATAATATATTAGTAGTATTAGTATTACAGTATACCAGTATATAATATATTAGTAGTATTAGTATTACAGTATACCAGTATATAATATATTAGTAGTATTAGTATTACAGTATACCAGTATATAATATATTAGTAGTATTAGTATTACAGTATACCAGTATATAATATATTAGTAGTATTAGTATTACAGTATACCAGTATATAATATATTAGTAGAATTAGTATTATAGTGTACAAGTATATAATATATTAGTAGTATTACTATTACAGTATATCTACATATTATTTTGACCTAGTAGTGACATATATAATTTACTGCATAAATGTGTTTCATTCTGTAAAATGTTCTGTAATTACTGTATACTGTACAGTGTTTAGGCTTTCCAGTATGTGTGGTCTTCTCTGTTGGGTGTAATTCATTGAACGGATGACTGGGTCACCATAGGACACACATGGGGTGATACCACAGCCCTCCGGCTAGACTTGCCACATGTACTGAACCATCCCGGCTCTTGCTCTGCTACATTGCTGCATGGCCAGCCAGTAATGACTCACTGAGGCCCGATGTCTCTCTGTGTTAGATCTCCAGTTAGGTTGGGGGTTTCGGTTTTCACTCAGCGGTATGGCCTGCTATTCTACTTTTGATCTCAGGGAAGTCCATTTTAGGACTGACTGACTGACTGACTGAGATATCATTCATCATTATTACTTTGAAGCTGCCAAGGTTCTCAGGGAGACTTGAGGGGCAAAGCTTGGAGGCCATATGGCTGGAGCTGTTACAAACTAATATATATAGACCTGCAGACTCTACAGACAGGGACTGGAGTTATGCTGGTTTACATGGCCTGTAGACTCTACAGACAGGGACTGGAGTTATGCTGATTTACATGGCCTGTAGACTCTACAGACAGGGACTGGAGTTATGCTGGTTTACATGGCCTGTAGACTCTACAGACAGGGACTGGAGTTATGCTGATTTACATCTGCAATGCCACAACTATCCCCTGTAACTACTGAAGACATTTGTGCCATTGCTGGATGAGAGTTTAGAGTAGACAACAGAGGATACAGCTATAACATCTGTAGACCAACAGAGGATACAGCTATAACATCTGTAGACCAACAGAGGATACAGCTATAACATCTGTAGACCAACAGAGGATACAGCTATAACATCTGTAGACCAATCCAGCCATGTAGAATGGTGACCTTAATGAATGTGTGCCAGTGGTTTATTTGGGACTATCTTTAGGTCTGCCCTGGAGAAGAGAAGTCACACCCCTCTCTCTCTCTCTCTCTCTCTCTCTCTCTCTCTCTCTCTCTCTCTCTCTCTCTCTCTCTCTCTCTCTCTCTCTCTCTCCTCCCATTAGTACTCTGTAATCTGTTGTTTGTCTAGCCATGCGTACAGTACATTGGATCATCTGTAGTGGTCCATTCGGTGCAGGGCTATTTGTGGTTGGTCTGCCTGGAGTAACACCTGTCAGTCAGTGTTAAAGTGGTGGGAGAGACTCAATATGACCCCAAATAAACCTGTGGGTTACTAGGGGGACACGTACTATGTAGTACGACTAGAGCCAGTGGGAACTCCTCTGCATCTAGGCTAGATATCAAATCAAATCAAATCCAACTTTATTTGTCACATGCGCCAAATACAACAAGTGTAGGCATTACCGTGAAATGCTCACTTACAAGCCCTTAACCAACAGTGCAGTTCAAGAAGAGTTCAGAAAATAATTACCAAGTAGACTAAAATAAAAAGTTATAATAAAAAGTAACACAATAAGAATAACAATGACGAGGCTATATACTCTTCAACC
>CM059780.1:89926609-89989109 GCA_030435695.1 Brachymystax lenok tsinlingensis
CAAGGATGATTGATTTATGGATCCGTCGTGTCAGTTAAAAAATGCTTTTAAAATATCAGCCAGAACAAGATGGATTTTGGCATGGTGTTCTCATTGGGCACTTGACTAGAATAGGAAGCCTGCCTGTCTGTCCATCTGTCTGTATGTCTGCCTACCTGCCTGTCTGTATACCTGTCTTCCTTCCTTCCTTCCTGCCTGTCTGTCTGTCTGTCTGTCACACACACACACACACTGATAGGACGAGCTCCTCCGATGGTTCTTAGTCATAGATACAGTGATAGAGATGTACTGTAAGTGTGTTGATCACATCATGGAGTTGAAAGGATGACTGGTATAAGAAATATGAGCCATGCTTACACCAATATGTGAGGAGGGAAGCAGCTGCTTCTGGGAATGACTGTCTGGCTCTCTGTAAGTGCAGAGAGAGGAAGGTAAACTGAACCCTGTTCCCTGTACTCTTGTGTTGTGTCTCTCCTTAATACCAGAGGGTTAATACCAGGCAGACAGGCACCAAGGTACAGTGAGGGAAAATAGTATTTGATCCCCTGCTGATTTTGTACGTTTGCCCACTGACAAAGAAATTATCAGTCTATAATTTTAATGGGAGGTTTATTTGAACAGTGAGAGACAGAATAACAACAAAAATATCCAGAAAAACGCATGTGAAAATTTTTATAAATTGATTAGCATTTTAATGAGGGAAATAAGTATTTGACCCCTCTGCAAAACATGACTTAGTACTTGGTGGCAAAACCCTTGTTGGCAATCACAGAGGTCAGACGTTTCTTGTAGTTGGCCACCAGGTTTGCACACATCTCAGGAGAGATTTTGTCCCACTCCTCTTTGCAGATCTTCTCCAAGTCATTAAGGTTTCGAGGCTGACGTTTGGCAACTCGAACCTTCAGCTCCCTCCACAGATTTTCTATGGGATTAAGGTCTGGAGACTGGCTAGGCCTCTCCAGGACCTTAATGTGCTTCTTCTTGAGCCAGTCCTTTGTTGCCTTGGCCGTGTGTTTTGGGTCATTGTCATGCTGGAATACCCATCCACGACCCATTTTCAATGCCCTGGCTGAGGGAATGAGGTTCTCACCCAAGATTTGACGGTACATGGCCCCGTCCATCGTCCCTTTGATGCGGTGACGTTGTCCTGTCCCCTTAGCAGAAAAACACCCCCAAAGCATAATGTTTCCACCTCCATGTTTGACGGTGGGGATGTTGTTCTTGGGGTCATAGGCAGCATTCCTCCTCCTCCAAACACGGCGAGTTGAGTTGATGCCAAAGAGCTCCATTTTGGTCTCATCTGACCACAACACTTTCACCCAGTTGTCCTTTGAATCATTCAGATGTTCATTGGCAAACTTCAGACGGGCATGTATATGTGCTTTCTTGAGTAAGGGGACCCTGTGGGCGCTGCAGGATTTCAGTCCTTCACGGCGTAGTGTGTTACCAATTGTTTTCTTGGTGACTATGGTCCCAGCTGCCTTGAGATCATTGACAAGATCCTCCCGTGTAGTTCTGGGCTGATTCCTCACCGTTCTCATGATCATTGCAACTCTACGAGGTGAGATCTTGCATGGAGCCCCAGGCCGAGGGAGATTGACAGTTCTTTTGTGTTTCTTCCATTTGCGAATAATCGCACCAACTGTTGTCACCTTCTCACCAAGCTGCTTGGCGATGGTCTTGTAGCCCATTCCAGCCTTGTGTAGGTCTACAGTCTTGTCCCTGACATCCTTGGAGAGCTCTTTGGTCTTGGCCATGGTGGAGAGTTTGGAATCTGATTGATTGATTGCTTCTGTGGACAGGTGTATTTTATACAGGTAACAAGCTGGGATTAGGAGCACTTTAAGAGTGTGCTCCTAATCTCAGTTCGTTACCTGTATAAAAGACACCTGGGAGCCAGAAATCTTTCTAATTGAGAGGGGTTCAAATACTTATTTCCCTCATTAAAATGCAAATCAATTTATAACATTTTTCACATGCGTTTTTCTGGATATTTTTGTTGTTATTCTGTCTCTCACTGTTCAAATAAACCTACCATTAAAATTATAGACTGATCATTTCTTTGTCAATGGGCAAACGTACAAAATCAGCAGGGGATCAAATACTTTTTTCCCTCACTGTACATAGAAGAGCGAGAGAGAGAGGAGAAAAGGGGCAGAGGAGAGGGAGAAGAAGTAGAGAAAAGGGGAAGTATAGAACAGTGGGAGAGGACAGGAGAGGGGGGAGAGAAAAGGGGGGAGAGGAGAGGAAGTAGAGAAAAGGAGGAGAGATGGGTTTAAGAGCCTCTCTAAACACCTGTCTTGAGTGTCTGCAGATAATCAAATTTTCCCAGAACAGAGTGAGTGAAGCCAGCTGGGAGACTCATCCAGACTCCCAAAGTCATATTTCACTGCACTGCTAGGCTAAATGGATGCTGTGCTTCTGTCTGCCATGTTCCACTGGTTGCTGGGATTTCTGAGCATCAGCAGGGATGATGGACTTTCCACAAGATTACATCTTGAGATCTGAAGCGCCATGCGTTGAAAGATTCTCTCAGTGCTCTCTATGTCTGTGTGTCTGTGTGCTAACCCAGGCTGAGACAGTGGGCAGTGGGTTTTACAGCTAAACCCAGGCTGAGACAGTGGGCAGTGGGTTTTACAGCTAAACCCAGGCTGAGACAGTGGACAGTGGGTTTTATAGCTAACCCAACCTGAGACAGTGGACAGTGGGTTTTACAGCGAACCCAGGCTGAGACAGTGGACAGTGGGTTTTATAGCTAAACCCAGGCTGAGACAGTGGGCAGTGGGTTTTACAGCTAACTCAGGCTGAGACAGTGGACAGTGGGTTTTACAGCTAACCCAGCCTGAGACAGTGGACAGTGGGTTTTATAGCTAACCCAGCCTGAGACAGTGGACAGTGGGTTTTATAGCTAACCCAACCTGAGACAGTGGACAGTGGGTTTTACAGCTAACCCAGCCTGAGACAGTGGACAGTGGGTTTTACAGCTAAACCCAGGCTGAGACAGTGGACAGTGGGTTTTACAGCTAAACCCAGCCTGAGACAGTGGACAGTGGGTTTTACAGCTAAACCCAGGCTGAGACAGTAGACAGTGGGTTTTATAGCTAAACCCAGGCTGAGACAATGACAGTGAGTTTTTACAGCGAACCCAGGCTGAGACAGTGGACAGTGGGTTTTATAGCTAAACCCAGGCTGAGACAGTGGGCAGTGGGTTTTACAGCTAACTCAGGCTGAGACAGTGGACAGTGGGTTTTACAGCTAACCCAGCCTGAGACAGTGGACAGTGGGTTTTATAGCTAACCCAGCCTGAGACAGTGGACAGTGGGTTTTATAGCTAACCCAACCTGAGACAGTGGACAGTGGGTTTTACAGCTAACCCAGCCTGAGACAGTGGACAGTGGGTTTTACAGCTAAACCCAGGCTGAGACAGTGGACAGTGGGTTTTACAGCTAAACCCAGCCTGAGACAGTGGACAGTGGGTTTTACAGCTAACCCAGCCTGAGACAGTGGACAGTGGGTTTTACAGCTAAACCCAGCCTGAGACAGTGGACAGTGGGTTTTACAGCTAACCCAGGCTGAGAGGTCAAAGGGGCGAGTGCAGATTGACATTGCTGGTAGAGAAAGACAGAGTGTGCATCCCAAATGACACCCTATTCCCTATTAAGTGCACTACTTTTTACCAGAGCCAAATGGTTCCTGGTCAAGAGTAATGCAGAATATAGGGAATAGAATGCCATTGTGGACTCAGAGTCATTGATCCATGCCACAGCACCTGTCTCCATTCATCTAGTGAGTAACGTTAGCCCACTCATTTAGGCCTGCCTGCTAATCACCATGGAAACGCCATCGCCCGGGCACATCACTGGCATTATCATCGCTGTGACGATGATTCATGGGGTTTTCACACCTACAGCCCACAGAGCTGTTTATTATGGTCTGGCTGGGTTGCTTGGTGACTGTTTTGCTTGGTGACTGGGTGACTGGGTGACTAGGTGACTGGGTGACTGGGTGACTAGGTGACTGGGTGGCTGGGTGACTGGGTGGCTGGGTGACTGGGTGGCTGGGTGGCTGGGTGGTTGGGTGACTGGGTGGCTGGGTGACTGGGTGACTGGGTGGCTGGGTGACTGGGTGACTGGGTGGCTGGGTGACTGGGTGGCTGGGTGACTGGGTGGCTGGGTGACTGGGTGACTGGGTGGCTGGGTGGCTGGGTGACTGGGTGGCTGGGTGGCTGGGTGACTGGGTGGCTGGGTGGCTGGGTGGCTGGGTGACTGGGTGGCTGGGTGACTGGGTGGCTGGGTTGGAGACAGACTAATACCTGGGGACATTGTGGTAACACTTGACTTATTTAAGGCTGCAGGTGTATTGCACTATGGTGTGATGGTAATGTTCACGGTCTGACTGGGTGACTGGGAAGAATACTTAAAACACTTGAATAATACCTCTGGGCCATTCTCACTATATTTCATTGGTGATGCCACTGGCTGGCTCCAAAATGCCATGGCAACTTATTCCCTGGCCAAAAGTAATGCACTACATAGGGAGAATACGGTGTCATTTGGGACAGCAAGTGTTTGTATGAATTATACCTGTTGTCACAGATACCCCAGTGTAGCTTGGTGACAGATACCCCAGTGTAGCTTGGTGACAGATACCCCAGTGTAGCTTGGTGACAGATACCCCAGTGTAGCTTGGTGACAGATACCCCAGTGTAGCTTGGGGACAGATACCCCAGTGTAGCTTGGGGACAGGTACCCCAGTGTAGCTTGGTGACAGGTACCCCAGTGTAGCTTGGTGACAGGTACCCCAGTGTAGCTTGGTGACAGGTACCCCAGTGTAGCTTGGTGACAGATACCCCAGTGTAGCTTGGTGACAGGTACCCCAGTGTAGCTTGGTGACAGATACCCCAGTGTAGCTTGGTGACAGGTACCCCAGTGTAGCTTGGTGACAGGTACCCCAGTGTAGCTTGGTGACAGATACCCCAGTGTAGCTTGGTGACAGATACCCCAGTGTAGCTTGGTGACTGAACTAACCCCCATGGCCTGGTCAGTCTAGTGTTCTACTGTCTGTCTGTCTGTCTGATACAGTGGCTCTGTTACAGTCTAGTGTTCCACTGTCTGTCTGATATAGTGGCTCTGTCACAGTCTAGTGTTCTACTGTCTGTCTGATATAGTGGCTCTGTCACAGTCTAGTGTTCTACTGTCTGTCTGTCTGATACAGTGGCTCTGTCACAGTCTAGTGTTCCACTGTCTGTCTGTCTGATACAGTGGCTCTGTCACAGTCTAGTGTTCCACTGTCTGTCTGTCTGATACAGTGGCTCTGTCACAGTCTAGTGTTCTACTGTCTGTCTGTCTGATACAGTGGCTCTGTCACAGTCTAGTGTTCTACTGTCTGTCTGTCTGATATAGTGGCTCTGTTACAGTCTAGTGTTCCACTGTCTGTCTGTCTGATACAGTGGCTCTGTCACAGTCTAGTGTTCTACTGTCTGTCTGTCTGATATAGTGGCTCTGTTACAGTCTAGTGTTCCACTGTCTGTCTGTCTGATACAGTGGCTCTGTTACAGTCTAGTGTTCCACTGTCTGTCTGTCTGATACAGTGGCTCTGTCACAGTCTAGTGTTCCACTGTCTGTCTGTCTGATACAGTGGCTCTGTTACAGTCTAGTGTCGCTGTCCCCAGTCCACCTGGCCGTGCTGCTGCTCCAGTTTCAACTGTTCTACCTGCCGCTATGGAACCCTGACCTGTTCACCAGACATGCTACCTGTCCCAGACCTTCTGTTTTCAACTCTCTACAGACAGCAGGAGCGGTAGAGATACTCTGAATGATCGGCTATGAAAGCCAACTGACATTTACTCCTGAGGTGCTGACCTGTTGCACCCTCTACAACCACTGTGATTATTATTATCTGACCCTGCTGGTCATCTATGAACATTTGAACATCTTGGCCATGTTCTGTTATAATCTCCACCCGGCACAGCCAGAAGAGGACTGGCCACCCCTCATAGCCTGGTTCCTCTCTAGGTTTCTTCCTAGGTTCTGGCCTTTCTAGGGAGTTTTTCCTAGCCACCGTGTATCAGACAGACCGTGTTCTCCTCTTTTACACCTGCATTGCTTGCTGTTTGGGGTTTTAGGCTGGGTTTCTGTACAGCACTCTGTGACATCAGCTGATGTAAGAAGGGCTTTATGAATCAATTTGATTTGATTTGATACTGTCTGTCTGATATAGTGGCTCTGTCACTGCCTAGTGTTCTACTGTCTGTCTGATATAGTGGCTCTGTTACAGTCTAGTGTTCTACTGTCTGTCTGTCTGTCTGTCTGATGTAGTGGCTCTGTTACAGTCTAGTGTTCTACTGTCTGTCTGTCTGTCTGTCTGATATAGTGGCTCTCTCACATTGATGACAACTGTAATGTTATTTTAGACCGGTAAGTGAGGAAGTTTCAAATGTCTGGTTTAGGTTATTGTCAGTGACATCTACAGACCGAACACTGGAAATTAGAGATCAGATACTGTGTAATGAATGTCATTTGGACACATAACAGAACAGCAGTCTCATGTACTGGTTTCCTCTAGTTCATAACAGAACAACAGTCTCATGTACTGGTTTCCCCTAGTTTATAACAGAACAGCAGTCTCATGTACTGGTTTCCCCTAGTTTATAACAGAACAACAGTCTCATGTACTGGTTTCCCCTAGTTTATAACAGAACAACAGTCTCATGTACTGGTTTCCCTAGTTTATAACAGAACAACAGTCTCATGTACTGGTTTCCCCTAGTTTATAACAGAACAACAGTCTCATGTACTGGTTTCCCCTAGTTTATAACAGAACAACAGTCTCATGTACTGGTTTCCCCTAGTTTATAACAGAACAACAGTCTCATGTACTGGTTTCCCCTAGTTTATAACAGAACAACAGTCTCATGTACTGGTTTCCCCTAGTTTATAACAGAACAACAGTCTCATGTACTGGTTTCCCTAGTTTATAACAGAACAACAGTCTCATGTACTGGTTTCCCTAGTTTATAACAGAACAACAGTCTCATGTACTGGTTTCCCTAGTTTATAACAGAACAACAGTCTCATGTACTGGTTTCCCTAGTTTATAACAGAACAACAGTCTCATGTACTGGTTTCCCTAGTTTATAACAGAACAACAGTCTCATGTACTGGTTTCCCCTAGTTTATAACAGAACAACAGTCTCATGTACTGGTTTCCCCTAGTGTATAACAGAACAACAGTCTCATGTACTGGTTTCCCCTAGTGTATAACAGAACAACAGTCTCATGTACTGGTTTCCCCTAGTTTATAACAGAACAACAGTCTCATGTACTGGTTTCCCCTAGTGTATAACAGAACAACAGTCTCATGTACTGGTTTCCCTAGTTTATAACAGAACAACAGTCTCATGTACTGGTTTCCCTAGTTTATAACAGAACAACAGTCTCATGTACTGGTTTCCCTAGTTTATAACAGAACAACAGTCTCATGTACTGGTTTCTAGTGTATAACAGAACAACAGTCTCATGTACTGGTTTCCCTAGTTTATAACAGAACAACAGTCTCATGTACTGGTTTCCCCTAGTTTATAACAGAACAACAGTCTCATGTACTGGTTTCCCCTAGTTTATAACAGAACAACAGTCTCATGTACTGGTTTCCTCTAGTTTATAACAGAACAACAGTCTCATGTACTGGTTTCCCCTAGTTTATAACAGAACAACAGTCTCATGTACTGGTCTCCCCTAGTTTATAACAGAACAACAGTCTCATGTACTGGTTTCCCCTAGTTTATAACAGAACAACAGTCTCATGTACTGGTTTCCCCTAGTTTATAACAGAACAACAGTCTCATGTACTGGTTTCCCCTAGTGTATAACAGAACAACAGTCTCATGTACTGGTTTCCCCTAGTTTATAACAGAACAACAGTCTCATGTACTGGTTTCCCCTAGTTTATAACAGAACAACAGTCTCATGTACTGGTTTCCCCTAGTTTATAACAGAACAACAGTCTCATGTACTGGTTTCCTCTAGTTTATAACAGAACAACAGTCTCATGTACTGGTTTCCCCTAGTTTATAACAGAACAACAGTCTCATGTACTGGTTTCCCCTAGTTTATAACAGAACAACAGTCTCATGTACTGGTTTCCCCTAGTTTGTAACAGAACAACAGTCTCATGTAGAGCTTTCCCCTAGTTTATAACAGAACAACAGTCTCATGTAGAGCTTTCCCCTAGTTTATAACAGAACAACAGTCTCATGTACTGGTTTCCCCTAGTTTATAACAGAACAACAGTCTCATGTACTGGTTTCCCCTAGTTTATATGTCTTATAATTTCCTTTTATTTAGTGAGTTTCTCTATTAGCTTCCTAACCGGTTCATTTGTTATGTAGCTTTAGTGAGTTTCTCTGTTGGCTTCCTAACAGGTTGATTTGTTAAGTAGCTTTAGTGAGTTTCTCTATTGGCTTCCTAACAGGTTGATTTGTTATGTAGCTTTAGTAGGTTCTCTGTTGGCTTCCTAACAGGTTGATTTGTTATGTAGCTTTAGTGAGTTTCTCTATTTGCTTCCTAACAGGTTGATTTGTTATGTAGCTTTAGTAGGTTCTCTGTTGGCTTCCTAACAGGTTGATTTGTTATGTAGCTTTAGTGAGTTTCTCTGTTGGCTTCCTAACAGGTTGATTTGTTATGTAGCTTTAGTGAGGTTCTCTGTTGGCTTCCTAACAGGTTGATTTGTTAAGTAGCTTTAGTGAGTTTCTCTATTGGCTTCCTAACAGGTTGATTTGTTATGTAGCTTTAGTGAGTTTCTCTATTGGCTTCCTAACAGGTTGATTTGTTATGTAGCTTTAGTGAGTTTCTCTGTTGGCTTCCTAACAGGTTGATTTGTTATGTAGCTTTAGTGAGGTTCTCTATTGGCTTCCTAACAGGTTGATTTGTTATGTAGCTTTAGTGAGGTTCTCTATTGGCTTTCTAACAGGTTGATTTGTTATGTAGCTAAATGCTAGCTGGGTTGGGACGGTTGTGAATAGAAGGATGCAGATATCTGGAAGAGCTGGGGCGTGTGTTTCATTTCACCTTTATCTTACCTGGTAGGCCAGTTGAGAACAAGTTCTCATTTACAACTGCGACCTGGCCAAGATAAAGCAAAGCAGTTCGACACATACAACAACACAGAGTTACACATTGGAGTAAACAAACACACAGTCAATAATACAGTAGAAAAACAAATCTATATACAATGTGTGCAAATGAGGTAAGATAAGGAACGTAAGGCAATAAATAGGCCATGGTGGCAAAGTAACTACAGTATAGCAATTTAACACTGGAATGGTAGATGTGCAGTAGATGAATGTGCAAAGTAAAAATACTGGGGTGCAAAGGAGCAAGATAAATAAATGAATACGGTAGGGGATGAGGTAGTTGGTTGGGCTATGTACAGGTGCAGTGATCTGTGAGCTGCTCTGACAGCTGTGTGCTTTTCCCAGGACATTACCAGGAGGATATCATGTCATTTCACTGAGATTGACTTGTTGTGGTCTTGTTGAATGTGACCCTAGACTGTGGTTGCTGCCAGGCAACACAAGTGTGATCTGTAAAATGAATGAAGCATTTATTATAGGATAGAAACAGTATATATCTGTGGGATCTTGTTGTGTTTCTAATGTTTAGTAGCTACAGGATGCACCAAGGAAGCTCCTGTTCTCTGAATGGCCAATCAAACAGGGCGGGGCTTGTGGCTGGTCTTGCCAACCTTTTTTCATGGTGACGGCTGAACAGAACAGAAGCCTACTGTACGTGTCCATGATGTGGCTCTCTGTGTGTGTGGGGGACTTTTTGTGTGTGATCACGTGCATGCACGCTCACGCTCGACTGAGCTCATCTGTTCTGTTCTCCTCTGTTCTGTTCTCCTCTGTTCTGTTCTCCTCTGTTCTGTTCTGTTCTGTTCTCCTCTGTTCTGGTCTGTTCTGGTCTGTTCTGTTCTCCTCTGTTCTCCTCGGTTCTGTTCTCCTCTGTTCTGCTCTCCTCTGCTCTGTTCTCCTCTGCTCTGTTCTCCTCTGTTCTGGTCTGTTCTGTTCTCCTCTGTTCTCCTCGGTTCTGTTCTCCTCTGCTCTGTTCTCCTCTGCTCTGTTCTCCTCTGCTTTGTTCTCCTCTGTTCTGGTCTGTTCTGTTCTCCTCTGTTCTCCTCTGTTCTGTTCTCCTCTGTTCTGTTCTCCTCTCCTCTGTTCTCCTCTGTTCTGTTCTTCTCTCCTCTCCTCTGTTCTGTTCTCATCTCCTCTGTTCTATTCTCCTCTGTTCTCCTCTGTTCTGTTCTCCTCTGTTCTGTTCTGTTTTCCTCTGTTCTGTTTTCCTATGTTCTGTTCTTTTCTCCTCTGTTCTGTTCTCCTCTGTTCTGTTCTCCTGTGTTCTGTTCTTTTCTGTTTTTTTCTGTTCTGTTCTGTTCCCGTCTGTTCTGTTCTGTTCTGTTCTCCTCTGTTCTGTTCCATTCTCCTCTGTTCTGTTCTCCTCTCCTCTGTTCTGTTCTCCTCTGTTCTGTTCCATTCTCCTCTGTTCTGTTCTCCTCTCCTCTCCTCTGTTCTGTTCTCCTATGTTCTGTTTTCCTCTGTTCTGTTTTCCTCTCTTCTGTTCTGTTCTGTTCTCCTCTGTTCTGTTCTCCTTTCCTCACCTCTGTTCTGTTCTGTTCTCCTCTGTTCTCTGCTCCTCTGTCCTCCTGTGTTCTCTTCTTGTCTCCTCTCCTCTGTTCTCCTCTGTTCTCCTCTGTTCTGTTCTCCTCTCCTCTGTTCTGTTCTGTTCTTCTCTGTTCTGCTCTCTGTTCTGTTCTCCTCTGTTCTGCTCTGTTCTCCTCTGTTCTGTTCTGTTCTCCTCTGTTCTGTTTTCCTCTCCTCTGTTCTGTTCTCCTCTGTTCTGTTCTCCTCTGTTCTGTTCTGTTCTTCTCTCTGTTCTCTTCTCCTCTGTTCTGTTCTCCTTTCCTCACCTCTGTTCTATTCTGTTCTCCTCTGTTCTCCTCTCCTCTGTTCTGTTCCCCTCTCCTCTGTTCTGTTCTCCTCTGTTCTGTTCTCCTCTGTTCTGCTCTGTTCTCCTCTGTTCTGTTCTGTTCTCCTCTGTTCTGTTTTCCTCTCCTCTGTTCTGTTCTCCTCTGTTCTGTTCTCCTCTGTTCTGTTCCATTCTCCTCTGTTCTGTTCTCCTTCTCCTCTGTTCTATTCTGTTCTCCTCTGTTCTCCTCTCTCTCCTCTGTTCTGTTCTCCTCTCCTCTGTTCTGTTCCCCTCTCCTCTGTTCTGTTCTCCTCTGTTCTGTTCTCCTCTGTTCTGTTCTGTTCTCCTCTGTTCTGTTCCCGTCTGTTCTGTTCTGTTCTCCTCTGTTCTGTTCTGTTCTCCTCTGTTCTGTTCCATTCTCCTCTGTTCTGTTCTCTTCTCCTCTGTTCTATTCTGTTCTCCTCTGTTCTGTTGTCCTCTCCTATGTTCTGTTTTCCTCTCCTCTGTTCTGTTTTCCTCTCTTCTGTTCTGTTCTGTTCTCCTCTGTTCTGTTCTCCTCTCTTCTGTTCTTCTCTCCTCTGTTCTCTTCTCCTCTGTTCTGTTCTCCTTTCCTCACCTCTGTTCTGTTCTCCTCTGTTCTCTGCTCCTCTGTCCTCCTGTGTTCTCCTCTTGTCTCCTCTCCTCTGTTCTCCTCTGTTCTCCTCTCCTCTGTTCTGTTCTGTTCTTCTCTATTCTGTTCTCCTCTGTTCTGTTCTGTTCTCCTCTGTTCTGCTCTGTTCTCCTCTGTTCTGCAATGTTCTCCTCTGTTCTGTTCTCCTCTGTTCTGTTCTCCTCTGTTCTGTTCTGTTCTTCTCTCTGTTCTCTTCTCCTCTGTTCTGTTCTCCTTTCCTCACCTCTGTTCTATTCTGTTCTCATCTGTTCTCCTCTGTTCTCTGCTCCTCTGTCCTCCTGTGTTCTCCTCTTGTCTCCTCTCCTCTGTTCTCCTCTGTTCTCCTCTCCTCTGTTCTCCTCTGGTCTCCTCTCCTCTGTTCTGTTCTCCTCTCCTCTATTCTGCTCTGTTCTCCTTTACTCTGCTCTCCTCTGTTCTCATTTGTTCTCCTCTCCTCTGTTCTCATTTGTTCTCCTCTCCTCTGTTCTCCTCTCCTCTGTTCTCCCCTCCTCTGTTCTCCTTTCCTCTGTTCTCCTTTCCTCTGTTCTCCTCTCCTCTGTTCTCCTCTCCTCTGTTCTGCTCTGTAGATGGATGAGATTAAGGTAAAAGACAGAGCGTGCTGTGTGCTGGGGAAGGAGCTTGGGGTTCAGGCTGGACACACTCAGAGGCTCCAGCTGCAGAAGGAGGCTGTGGATGAGCAGCTAGCCCAGATCAGAAGCAGGGAGGCTGGGGCAGGAGGACACCTCCACAGCCCCAAACGAGATGCTCCTTACCCCAGTGGTGCAGGAGACACCTCAGAGAGCCTCGTAAGAAATCTCTCTCCCACCATCTGACCTCTCACTGCTGCTTAATACAGGCTATCCCTCCATCTGACCTCTCACTGCTGCTTAATACAGGCTATCCCTCCATCTGACCTCTCACTGCTGCTTAATACAGGCTATCCCTCCATCTGACCTCTCACTGCTGCTTAATACAGGCTATCCCTCCATCTGACCTCTCACTGCTGCTTAATACAGGCTATCCCTCCATCTGACCTCTCACTGCTGCTTAATGCAGGCTATCCCTCCATCTGACCTCTCACTGCTGCTTAATACAGGCTATCCCTCCATCTGACCTCTCACTGCTGCTTAATGCAGGCTATCCCTCCATCTGACCTCTCACTGCTGCTTAATGCAGGCTATCCCTCCATCTGACCTCTCACTGCTGCTTAATGCAGGCTATCCCTCCATCTGACCTCTCACTGCTGCTTAATACAGGCTATCCCTCCATCTGACCTCTCACTGCTGCTTAATACAGGCTATCCCTCCATCTGACCTCTCACTGCTGCTTAATGCAGGCTATCCCTCCATCTGACCTCTCACTGCTGCTTAATGCAGGCTATCCCTCCATCTGACCTCTCACTGCTGCTTAATACAGGCTATCCCTCCATCTGACCTCTCACTGCTGCTTAATGCAGGCTATCCCTCCATCTGACCTCTCACTGCTGCTTAATGCAGGCTATCCCTCCATCTGACCTCTCACTGCTGCTTAATGCAGGCTATCCCTCCATCTGACCTCTCACTGCTGCTTAATACAGGCTATCCCTCCATCTGACCTCTCACTGCTGCTTAATACAGGCTATCCCTCCATCTGACCTCTCACTGCTGCTTAATACAGGCTATCCCTCCATCTGACCTCTCACTGCTGCTTAATGCAGGCTATCCCTCCATCTGACCTCTCACTGCTGCTTAATACAGGCTATCCCTCCATCTGACCTCTCACTGCTGCTTAATACAGGCTATCCCTCCATCTGACCTCTCACTGCTGCTTAATGCAGGCTATCCCTCCATCTGACCTCTCACTGCTGCTTAATACAGGCTATCCCTCCATCTGACCTCTCACTGCTGCTTAATGCAGGCTATCCCTCCATCTGACCTCTCACTGCTGCTTAATGCAGGCTATCCCTCCATCTGACCTCTCACTGCTGCTTAATACAGGCTATCCCTCCATCTGACCTCTCACTGCTGCTTAATACAGGCTATCCCTCCATCTGACCTCTCACTGCTGCTTAATGCAGGCTATCCCTCCATCTGACCTCTCACTGCTATTAATGCAGGCTATCCCTCCATCTGACCTCTCACTGCTATTAATGCAGGCTATCCCTCCATCTGACCTCTCACTGCTGCTTAATACAGGCTATCCCTCCATCTGACCTCTCACTGCTGCTTAATACAGGCTATCCCTCCATCTGACCTCTCACTGCTGCTTAATACAGGCTATCCCTCCATCTGACCTCTCACTGCTGCTTAATACAGGCTATCCCTCCATCTGACCTCTCACTGCTGCTTAATGCAGGCTATCCCTCCATCTGACCTCCCACTGCTATTAATGCAGGCTATTCCTCCATCTGACCTCTCACTGCTATTAATGCAGGCTATCCCTCCATCTGACCTCTCACTGCTATTAATGCAGGCTATCCCTCCATCTGACCTCTCACTGCTGCTTAATACAGGCTATCCCTCCATCTGACCTCTCACTGCTGCTTAATGCAGGCTATCCCTCCATCTGACCTCTCACTGCTGCTTAATGCAGGCTATCCCTCCATCTGACCTCTCACTGCTGCTTAATGCAGGCTATCCCTCCATCTGACCTCTCACTGCTGCTTAATGCAGGCTATCCCTCCATCTGACCTCTCACTGCTGCTTAATGCAGGCTATCCCACCATCTGACCTCTCACTGCTGCTTAATGCAGGCTATCCCTCCATCTGACCTCTCACTGCTGCTTAATGCAGGCTATCCCTCCATCTGGCCTCTCACTGCTGCTTAATACAGGCTATCCCTCCATCTGACCTCTCACTGCTGCTTAATGCAGGCTATCCCTCCATCTGACCTCTCACTGCTGCTTAATGCAGGCTATCCCTCCATCTGACCTCTCACTGCTGCTTAATGCAGGCTATCCCTCCATCTGACCTCTCACTGCTGCTTAATGCAGGCTATCCCACCATCTGACCTCTCACTGCTGCTTAATGCAGGCTATCCCTCCATCTGACCTCTCACTGCTGCTTAATGCAGGCTATCCCTCCATCTAACCTCTCACTGCTGCTTAATACAGGCTATCCCTCCATCTGACCTCTCACTGCTGCTTAATGCAGGCTATCCCTCCATCTGACCTCTCACTGCTGCTTAATGCAGGCTATCCCTCCATCTGACCTCTCACTGCTATTAATGCAGGCTATCCCTCCATCTGACCTCTCACTGCTATTAATGCAGGCTATCCCTCCATCTGACCTCTCACTGCTGCTTAATACAGGCTATCCCTCCATCTGACCTCTCACTGCTGCTTAATACAGGCTATCCCTCCATCTGACCTCTCACTGCTGCTTAATACAGGCTATCCCTCCATCTGACCTCTCACTGCTGCTTAATACAGGCTATCCCTCCATCTGACCTCTCACTGCTGCTTAATGCAGGCTATCCCTCCATCTGACCTCCCACTGCTATTAATGCAGGCTATTCCTCCATCTGACCTCTCACTGCTATTAATGCAGGCTATCCCTCCATCTGACCTCTCACTGCTATTAATGCAGGCTATCCCTCCATCTGACCTCTCACTGCTGCTTAATACAGGCTATCCCTCCATCTGACCTCTCACTGCTGCTTAATGCAGGCTATCCCTCCATCTGACCTCTCACTGCTGCTTAATGCAGGCTATCCCTCCATCTGACCTCTCACTGCTGCTTAATGCAGGCTATCCCTCCATCTGACCTCTCACTGCTGCTTAATGCAGGCTATCCCTCCATCTGACCTCTCACTGCTGCTTAATACAGGCTATCCCTCCATCTGACCTCTCACTGCTGCTTAATGCAGGCTATCCCACCATCTGACCTCTCACTGCTGCTTAATGCAGGCTATCCCTCCATCTGACCTCTCACTGCTGCTTAATGCAGGCTATCCCTCCATCTGGCCTCTCACTGCTGCTTAATACAGGCTATCCCTCCATCTGACCTCTCACTGCTGCTTAATGCAGGCTATCCCTCCATCTGACCTCTCACTGCTGCTTAATGCAGGCTATCCCTCCATCTGACCTCTCACTGCTGCTTAATGCAGGCTATCCCTCCATCTGACCTCTCACTGCTGCTTAATGCAGGCTATCCCTCCATCTGACCTCTCACTGCTGCTTAATACAGGCTATCCCTCCATCTGACCTCTCACTGCTGCTTAATGCAGGCTATCCCACCATCTGACCTCTCACTGCTGCTTAATGCAGGCTATCCCTCCATCTGACCTCTCACTGCTGCTTAATGCAGGCTATCCCTCCATCTGACCTCTCACTGCTGCTTAATGCAGGCTATCCCTCCATCTGACCTCTCACTGCTGCTTAATGCAGGCTATCCCTCCATCTAACCTCTCACTGCTATTAAAACAGGCTATCCCTCCATCTGACCTCTCACTGCTGCTTAATACAGGCTATCCCTCCATCTGACCTCTCACTGCTGCTTAATGCAGGCTATCCCTCCATCTGACCTCCCACTGCTATTAATGCAGGCTATTCCTCCATCTGACCTCTCACTGCTATTAATACAGGCTATCCCTCCATCTGACCTCTCACTGCTATTAATACAGGCTATCCCTCCATCTGACCTCTCACTGCTGCTTAATGCAGGCTATCCCTCCATCTAACCTCTCACTGCTATTAATACAGGCTATCCCTCCATCTGACCTCTCACTGCTATTAATGCAGGCTATCCCTCCATCTGACCTCTCACTGCTATTAATGCAGGCTAGCGATAGCCTTACATCCACAAACGCAGGGCCTTTAGTTGCCTCTTTGTAACTTGTAGTCTGGCTAATGTGTTTATTTAGCTTTCTTTGTGCTTCACCTTCTTTAGCTGCTTCTAGATGCTGAAATGGATTCTAGAGTTCTGCCCTGGCTGAGCCTAGTTGTTCTCTATTCCTCCACCCAGCACCAGTCCCTCTACCCTTCCTTTACTGTCTATTCCTCCACCCAGCACCAGTCCCTCTACCCTTCCATTACTGTCTATTCCTCCACCCAGCACCAGTCCCTCTACCCTTCCTTTACTGTCTATTCCTCCACCCAGCACCAGTCCCTCTACCCTTCCTTTACTGTCTATTCCTCCACCCAGCACCAGTCCCTCTACCCTTCCTTTACTGTCTATTCCTCCACCCAGCACCAGTCCCTCTACCCTTCCTTTACTGTCTATTCCTCCACCCAGTACCAGTCCCTCTACCCTTCCTTTACTGTCTATTCCTCCACCCAGTACCAGTCCCTCTAACCTTCCTTTACTGTCTATTCCTCCACCCAGCACCAGTCCCTCTAACCTTCCTTTACTGTCTATTCCTCCACCCAGCACCAGTCCCTCTCACCTTCCTTTACTGTCTATTCCTCCACCCAGCACCAGTCCCTCTCACCTTCCTTTACTGTCTATTCCTCCACCCAGCACCAGTCCCTCTCACCTTCCTTTACTGTCTATTCCTCCACCCAGCACCAGTCCCTCTCACCTTCCTTTACTGTCTATTCCTCCACCCAGCACCAGTCCCTCTCACCTTCCTTTACTGTCTATTCCTCCACCCAGCACCAGTCCCTCTCACCTTCCTTTACTGTCTATTCCTCCACCCAGCACCAGTCCCTCTCACCTTCCTTTACTGTCTATTCCTCCACCCAGCACCAGTCCCTCTCACCTTCCTTTGCTGTCTATTCCTCCACCCAGCACCAGTCCTCTAACCTTCCTTTACTGTCTATTCCTCCACCCAGCACCAGTCCCTCTCACCTTCCTTTACTGTCTATTCCTCCACCCAGCACCAGTCCCTCTCACCTTCCTTTACTGTCTATTCCTCCACCCAGCACCAGTCTCTCTCACCTTCCTTTGCTGTCTATTCCTCCACCCAGCACCAGTCCCTCTCACCTTCCTTTACTGTCTATTCCTCCACCCAGCACCAGTCCCTCTAACCTTCCTTTACTGTCTATTCCTCCACCCAGCACCAGTCCCTCTCACCTTCCTTTACTGTCTATTCCTCCACCCAGCACCAGTCCCTCTCACCTTCCTTTACTGTCTATTCCTCCACCCAGCACCAGTCCCTCTCACCTTCCTTTACTGTCTATTCCTCCACCCAGCACCAGTCCCTCTCACCTTCCTTTACTGTCTATTCCTCCACCCAGCACCAGTCCCTCTCACCTTCCTTTGCTGTCTATTCCTCCACCCAGCACCAGTCCCTCTCACCTTCCTTTACTGTCTATTCCTCCACCCAGCACCAGTCCCTCTCACCTTCCTTTACTGTCTATTCCTCCACCCAGCACCAGTCCCTCTCACCTTCCTTTGCTGTCTATTCCTCCACCCAGCACCAGTCCTCTAACCTTCCTTTGCTGTCTATTCCTCCACCCAGCACCAGTCCTCTAACCTTCCTTTGCTGTCTATTCCTCCACCCAGCACCAGTTCCTCTCACCTTCCTTTACTGTCTATTCCTCCACCCAGCACCAGTCCCTCTCACCTTCCTTTGCTGTCTATTCCTCCACCCAGCACCAGTCCTCTAACCTTCCTTTGCTGTCTATTCCTCCACCCAGCACCAGTCCCTCTAACCTTCCTTTACTGTCTATTCCTCCACCCAGCACCAGTCCCTCTCACCTTCCTTTACTGTCTATTCCTCCACCCAGCACCAGTCCCTCTCACCTTCCTTTACTGTCTATTCCTCCACCCAGCACCAGGGTCTCTAACCTTCCTTTACTGTCTATTCCTCCACCCAGCACCAGTCCCTCTCACCTTCCTTTACTGTCTATTCCTCCACCCAGCACCAGTCCCTCTCACCTTCCTTTACTGTCTATTCCTCCACCCAGCACCAGTCTCTCTCACCTTCCTTTACTGTCTATTCCTCCACCCAGCACCAGTCCTCTCTCACCTTCCTTTACTGTCTATTCCTCCACCCAGCACCAGTCCCTCTCACCTTCCTTTACTGTCTATTCCTCCACCCAGCACCAGTCCTCTCTCACCTTCCTTTACTGTCTATTCCTCCACCCAGCACCAGTCCCTCTAACCTTCCTTTACTGTCTATTCCTCCACCCAGCACCAGTCCCTCTCACCTTCCTTTACTGTCTATTCCTCCACCCAGCACCAGTCCCTCTAACCTTCCTTTACTGTCTATTCCTCCACCCAGCACCAGTCCCTCTCACCTTCCTTTACTGTCTATTCCTCCACCCAGCACCAGTCCCTCTCACCTTCCTTTACTGTCTATTCCTCCACCCAGCACCAGTCCCTCTCACCTTCCTTTACTGTCTATTCCTCCACCCAGCACCAGTCCTCTAACCTTCCTTTACTGTCTATTTCTCCACCCAGCACCAGTCCCTCTAACCTTCCTTTACTGTCTATTCCTCCACCCAGCACCAGTCCCTCTCACCTTCCTTTACTGTCTATTCCTCCACCCAGCACCAGTCCCTCTAACCTTCCTTTACTGTCTATTCCTCCACCCAGCACCAGTCCCTCTCACCTTCCTTTACTGTCTATTCCTCCACCCAGCACCAGTCCCTCTCACCTTCCTTTACTGTCTATTCCTCCACCCAGCACCAGTCCCTCTCACCTTCCTTTACTGTCTATTCCTCCACCCAGCACCAGTCTCTCTCACCTTCCATTACTGTCTATTCCTCCACCCAGCACCAGTCCCTCTCACCTTCCTTTACTGTCTATTCCTCCACCCAGCACCAGTCCCTCTAACCTTCCTTTACTGTCTATTCCTCCACCCAGCACCAGTCCCTCTCACCTTCCTTTACTGTCTATTCCTCCACCCAGCACCAGTCCCTCTAACCTTCCTTTACTGTCTATTCCTCCACCCAGTACCAGTCCCTCTAACCTTCCTTTACTGTCTATTCCTCCACCCAGTACCAGTCCTCTCACCTTCCTTTACTGTCTATTCCTCCACCCAGCACCAGTCCCTCTCACCTTCCTTTACTGTCTATTCCTCCACCCAGCACCAGGGTCTCTAACCTTCCTTTACTGTCTATTCCTCCACCCAGCACCAGTCCCTCTCACCTTCCATTACTGTCTATTCCTCCACCCAGCACCAGTCCCTCTCACCTTCCTTTACTGTCTATTCCTCCACCCAGCACCAGTCCCTCTCACCTTCCTTTGCTGTCTATTCCTCCACCCAGCACCAGTCCTCTAACCTTCCTTTGCTGTCTATTCCTCCACCCAGCACCAGTCCCTCTCACCTTCCTTTACTGTCTATTCCTCCACCCAGCACCAGTCCCTCTCACCTTCCTTTACTGTCTATTCCTCCACCCAGTACCAGTCCTCTAACCTTCCTTTACTGTCTATTCCTCCACCCAGTACCAGTCCCTCTCATCTTCCTTTACTGTCTATTCCTCCACCCAGCACCAGGGTCTCTAACGTTCCTTTACTGTCTATTCCTCCACCCAGCACCAGTCCCTCTCACCTTCCTTTACTGTCTATTCCTCCACCCAGCACCAGTCCCTCTAACCTTCCTTTACTGTCTATTCCTCCACCCAGTACCAGTCCCTCTCACCTTCCTTTACTGTCTATTCCTCCACCCAGCACCAGTCCCTCTCACCTTCCTTTACTGTCTATTCCTCCACCCAGTACCAGTCCTCTAACCTTCCTTTACTGTCTATTCCTCCACCCAGTACCAGTCCCTCTCATCTTCCTTTACTGTCTATTCCTCCACTCAGCACCAGTCCTCTAACCTTCCTTTACTGTCTATTCCTCCACCCAGCACCAGGGTCTCTAACCTTCCTTTACTGTCTATTCCTCCACCCAGTACCAGTCCCTCTCACCTTCCTTTACTGTCTATTCCTCCACCCAGTACCAGTCCCTCTCACCTTCCTTTACTGTCTATCTGCAGACACGATGTTCTCTATTGTTGAAAGATGTCTTCTGCACCACTGAATAAGGAATTCTTGAGATGTTTATAGATGGTTTTGTTGTGATCTCGTTCTTTCTTCTTCAGCTCTTCATTGTAATATTTTCACATTTTCAGCTCATCAATATGTATATGAATCTCTGAATGTTCAACACAGTGGATACAAAAGACTGCACATTTCAATTTTGTATTAATATTTTACATCAAATTCCTTGTGATCGAATTGACAAACGTCACCGTTCCCAGTTGAGGAACTAAATGTATTATGTTCTAGCTGTTCTTTCAGCACCAATCCAAGCCTGCCTGCTGTGCACCAATCCAAGCCTGCCTGCTGTGCAGCACTCCGTAGCCTTTGACTTCCTCAATCTATAAGCGCATCACCTGATCACCTTCACACTGTCACCAATATTCACTTTCCCTTACACTCACCTACTCATGCTTACAGAGTAGACGCCTGTTATTTCAACAGGCTACTTATTACTATTATCGGCTTGCCTCTCAGTGTAGGTAGTCTCTTCTCACAGCTGCTGAGTCTGAGCGTCATTGGGTCAGGAGTAGCAGGGACCAGGGTCGGGGTCATTTCCAATTGAAGTCAGTCATTTCAGGAAGTAAATTGACGTTCCAATTCAATAATTAAAAAAAAATGAAAAAAGGAGAAGATATTTATTTTAAATGTTAAATTCAAATAATTTCCTGAATTGACTTCCTTCAATTCAAAAGGACCCCAACCCTGATGAGACGCAAGCAAGGCTGTACTGTAATAAAGGCCAGAGTAAGTGACAGTAGCCTATTGAATGGTGCTGTCATTTTAACGGCAGAAAATGGATGGACGTTTTTAATTTTTCTGTTTATTTATTTGTTCTGTGTAAGAATGAATGTACCCACTGTCCACTTTATTACACTGTTATTTAGAAAATCCATGTCAACAGGAACCCAGAAGGTGTCCAGGTGTATTTTACCACGTGAACTGACGTTTCCACACGGATTGTTTACAGTGAAGGTCCATAGATAAGTGGGGTTCAGTGGGCGTGGCCTAATATACTGTAATAATATAGCCTATATGGGGTCTGGGGATGGGTATTTGAGGTTATTCCCAGTTATCTGCAGTTGGTGTGTGTTTCAGGAACAGCAGTTGGATGAGAAGGACGCCCGACGCTTCCAACTGAAGATCGCTGAGCTGAGTGCCATCATCCGCAAACTGGAGGACCGCAACGCCCTCTTGTCAGAGGAAAGAAATGAACTGGTGAGCCGTTCTGACGTCTTCCAATCACAAGTATCACGCTGCTACAAGTGAGTGTATTGGTGTGTCACCTATTGATAGAGATGGCTGAGGATATTTTATTTTATTTAACCTTAATTTAACTAGGCAAGTCAGTTAAGAACAAATTCTTATTTACAATGACGGCCTAGGAACAGTGTGTTGACTGCCTTGTTCGGAGCCAGAACAACAGATTTTGACCTTGTCAGCTCGGGGATTTGATCTTGCAACCTTTCGGTTACCTTTCGGTTACCTTTCGGTTACTAGTCCAACGCTCTAACCACAAGGCTACCTGCCGATATGATCATGGTATTGTTGTAAGGTATTCTGACTGAAATGGATTTTAAACCTTATTTTTTGCAGAAGATATAGTCCTAAAAAAAATGACCAAATGAAATACTGCACGCAACACATACACACACACACAGCTTCCTGAAGAACAAAAAAAGGCAATATTGACTTTCGATCACGATCCTCAGTTTGCTGTAGCCAGGATTCATGTAATAGCTAAATGTTGTCTAGACAGTGAAGACATTCCAGTCATCCTAGCAGTTAGGTGATAGCTATCTGATAGGTGACAATATCTCCTCTGGTGATGTTTCTTTACTTACAAGCCCTGACCAACAGTGCAATTTTTAAGTAAAACATATTAGGTAAACAATAGATAAGTAAAGAAATAAAAATAAAAAAGTAAAATGACAGTGAAAATAACAGTAGCGAGGCTATATACAGGTGGTACCGGTACAGAGTCCTCCTCCAGGCGGTGCTATGGTCAGTTTACATAAAAAAAAATAGGTCTTTGGCCAAGTAAAATATGGTGGTGGATCATTGATGTTAAGGTAGGGTAGAATATGGTCATCTATCAAGGGTGCCAATAATTGTGGACCTGACTGTGTGTGTGTCTGTGTCTAGCAGTAGCGCCCGCGAGAGGCAGAGAGCCCCCTGCTGGACAAGAACGATACTGATGGTGTGTGTGTGTATGTGTGTGTGTGTCTGTCTGTCTAGCTGAAGCGCCTAAGAGAGGCAGAGAGCCAGTTTATGCCCCTGCTGGACAAGAACAAGAGGCTGAGCAGGAAGAATGAGGAGCTGGCTCACGCGTTTAGACGCATGGAGAACAAACTACGCTTTATTACAGAGGAGAACATGGAAATGGTACAGTACACACGCACACACACTCTCAACACACACACTCACACACACACACACACGCACACGCACACACACTCTCAACACGCACACACACTCTCAACACACACACACACACACTCTCAACACACACACACACGCACACGCACACACACTCTCAACACGCACACACACTCTCAACACACACACACACTCTCAACACACACACACGCACACACACTCTCAACACACACACACACTCTCAACACGCACACACACTCTCAACACACACACACACTCTTACACACACACACTCACACACGCACACACACTCTCAACACGCACACACACTCTCAACACACACTCTCACACACACACACGCACACACACACACGCGCCCACGCACACACACTCTCACACACACACTCTCACACACACACACACTCTCAACACACACACACACTCTCACACACACACACGCACACACAACATCTTCATAAGATTACAAAACACAGAAAGAAACACCCTACTCATAGACAACACTGTCTACTACCTGCCTGTCAAAGAGTATATTGACGTTGGCACATCCAATGATTTTTCTCTTGTTTAAATTTCATTTGTGGCAACTGACATCTTCAATTCCATTCACTCACAGCAGTTTCTTCTCCAAGTCAATGTTCCTGAATAGCTGCTCAAAACATATCCTGATATGAATTCTGACGTTACTGAAGTCTTTTACAGAGAACTCTCCATAATGAACTGCCTGCAGAGCTTGGTGTGTTTAAGTCTACTATTGTGAAAGACGTCTTGCTATGAGAAGACACAGTTCATACCATAGTGGAATATGAATGCTTCAGTCTCGCACTCAGAGCCTTGAATGTGATTGATTTTGTTTAATGATGAACGGTCTCTCTTTCACAGGTGAGATAACTTACACAGTAAACGAGAATCATTTCCTCCAATAAAATTAATTCAACTTTTGAATATTTTTGAAGTAAAATAAATCTCTTTTCAGTTGTCAATGTTTTTTCTTGGTCCTGTGCAGTTGTAAATCAAACAAATACATGTGTGTACACCGAGTGTTTTCAATTTCAACATATTTTAGAAGAAATAGTGAATCATGCAAAGGCTGCCAATATATTTCACTGTATCTGTGAACACTGACTACCTTTAACACAGTACAGTAATCTCTAGTGACAGAGAGTTAACAGAACACTGACTACCTTTAACACAGTACAGTAATCTCTTGTGACAAGAGTTAACAGAACACTGACTACCTTTAACACAGTACAGTAATCTCTTGTGACAAGAGAGATAACAGGACACTGACTGCCCTTAACACAGTACAGTAATCTCTTAAGACAAGAGATTTAACAGAACACTGACTACCTTTAACACAGTACAGTAATCTCTAGTGACGAGAGATAACAGGACACTGACTACCCTTAACACAGTACAGTAATCTCTTAAGACAAGAGAGATAACAGGACACTGACTACCTTTAACACAGTACAGTAATCTCTTAAGACAAGAGAGATAACAGGACACTGACTACCCTTAACACAGTACAGTAATCTCTTAAAACAAGAGTTAACAGAACACTGACTACCTTTAACACAGTACAGTAATCTCTTGTGACAAGAGAGATAACAGGACACTGACTGCCCTTAACACAGTACAGTAATCTCTAGTGACAAGAGATTTAACAGAACACTGACTACCTTTAACACAGTACAGTAATCTCTAGTGACAGAGAGTTAACAGAACACTGACTACCTTTAACACAGTACAGTAATCTCTTAAAACAAGAGATTTAACAGAACACTGACTACCTTTAACACAGTACAGTAATCTCTTGTGACGAGAGATAACAGGACACTGACTACCCTTAACACAGTACAGTAATCTCTTAAGACAAGAGAGATAACAGGACACTGACTACCTTTAACACAGTACAGTAATCTCTTAAGACAAGAGAGATAACAGGACACTGACTGCCTTTAACACAGTACAGTAATCTCTTAAAACAAGAGTTAACAGAACACTGACTACCTTTAACACAGTACAGTAATCTCTTGTGACAAGAGAGATAACAGGACACTGACTGCCCTTAACACAGTACAGTAATCTCTAGTGACAAGAGAGTTAACAGAACACTGACTACCTTTAACACAGTACAGTAATCTCTAGTGACAGAGAGATAACAGGACACTGACTACCTTTAACACAGTACAGTAATCTCTTGTGACAAGAGAGATAACAGGACACTGACTGCCCTTAACACAGTACAGTAATCTCTTGTGACGAGATAACAGGACACTGACTGCCCTTAACACAGTACAGTAATCTCTTGTGACGAGATAACATAAATCAAGTGGAGTAGCTGACTAGTGCATAGAGATTTGATTCTTCAGATTTCAGAAAATACCTCAAATTGAATATCTTCATTGTTTTTTTAAGCTGTAACGTGTCACTTTTTTGGCGACCTGACCAAAATCACATAGAAATAAGAGTTATAGATCTGTCATTCTCATTGAAAGCAAGTCTAAGACGCGGTAGATCTGTTCTATGTGCGTTTCTTCTATGCTTCCCGTTCATAAGTTAATTTTTTTGCGTCTTTTACTTTCGGTTCAGCTTCAAACAGCTGAATATTAAAAAAATTGATTGTTGAAAATATATTTGACAGTGGTTTAGATATATTTGACAGTGGTTTAGATGGTACAGTGGTTCTTTAGACTGTACGCTGCTTGTTTTGTCACATAAACTGACAATAGGCCAGCTATTAGAATTTTAGCAACCAGGAAATGGCAGAGCGATATCTGCATATTACATCTTTAACCGGGTTTACTTCCTTTCCAGAGAGAGAAGGTAGCCACCAAAAGACGTCCCAGCTCTCTAAACGACCTTGATCAGAGTCAGGAGGAGAGAGAGATCGAGTTCCTCAGACTACAGGTTCTGGAACAGCAGAATATTATTGACGACCTGTCAAAGGTATTACAATTTCTATGACAACAGCACCCTCCAGTGGGTTTTCTCTCTCTCTCTCTCTCTCCATCCCCCTCTCTCTCTTTCTCAATTTTTTTCTCTCACAGTCACACTCATGCTCACAGTCGCCTTCACTGGCAGGCTACACACACTGATGATTTTGAATCAAATGGAAGGGATTTGTAGACATGAAACACAGGATGAGACATTGCAACAACAACAAACAAAAAATGTATGTGTTTTCTAGGCACTGGAGACAGCTGGATACGTGAAGAGTGTGATTGTAAGTTGTCAGATAATTACATAAAGTATTATGATAGGAAGGCAACATGAGGGATAGTTTAATGGAAACAACAACTCATCTAATCTTATATCAACCTCAAAGGAGGGATAAGATCTGCATCGTTAGAGTGTCTGAATGTAGCACTGTTTAATATCTAGTTATGTCTCTGAGGATAGCACTGTTTAATATCTAGTTATGTCTCTGAGGATAGCACTGTTTAATATCTAGTTATGTCTCTGAGGAAAGCAGTGTTTAATATCTAGTAATGTCTCTGAGGATAGCACTGTTTAATATCTAGCTATGTCTCTGAGGATAGCACTGTTTAATATCTAGTTATGTCTCTGAGGATAGCACTGTTTAATATCTAGTTATGTCTCTGAGGATAGCACTGTTTAATATCTAGCTATGTCTCTGAGGATAGCACTGTTTAATATCTAGCTATGTCTCTGAGGATAGCACTGTTTAATATCTAGTTATGTCTCTGAGGATAGCACTGTTTAATATCTAGTTATGTCTCTGAGGATAGCACTGTTTAATATCTAGCTATGTCTCTGAGGATAGCATTGTTTAATATGTAGCTGTCTCTGAGGATAGCACTGTTTAATATCTAGCTATGTCTCTGAGGATAGCACTGTTTAATATCTAGCTATGTCTCTGAGGATAGCACTGTTTAATATTTAGCTGTCTCTGAGGATAGCACTGTTTAATATCTAGCTATGTCTCTGAGGATAGCACTGTTTAATATCTAGCTATGTCTCTGAGGATAGCACTGTTTAATATCTAGCTATGTCTCTGAGGATAGCACTGTTTAATATTTAGCTGTCTCTGAGGATAGCACTGTTTAATATTTAGCTGTCTCTGAGGATAGCATTGTTTAATATCTAGCTATGTCTCTGAGGATAGCACTGTTTAATATCTAGCTATGTCTCTGAGGATAGCATTGTTTAATATCTAGCTATGTCTCTGAGGATAGCACTGTTTAATATTTAGCTGTCTCTGAGGATAGCACTGTTTAATATTTAGCTGTCTCTGAGGAAAGCTCTGTTTTATACACCTGTTGTATTCGGCACATGACAAACATCATTTTATTCTATTTTCTTATGGAATGATGTTCTAGGAAAGAGACATGCTGCTGAGGTACAGGCGGCAGGGCACAGGAGGAAGGAAGAAGGCCATCAAGCCGTGTAAACCGGTGGTGGAGACATTCTTTGGTTACGATGAAGAGGCTTCTATAGACTCAGACGGTTCCTCCATCTCCTTCCACACAGACAGGACACCATGCACACCAGACGATGACCTGGAGGAGGTAAGACAAAGGAGACAGACTGTTTTGCTTGTCATGTTTAAGGGGAGTCTGACAGAGAGAAAGAGAGTGATCAGGAGAGAGGGAGAGAGAGAAGAGAGAAAGATCAAGACAGAGAGAAAGAGAGGGGGAGATATATGAACCTATATATATATATATATATATATATATATATATATATATATATATATATATATATATAATGTTTTGTCCTCTGATTGCTCCCTGATGAAAGCTTCACATTTTGACATTTGGTTTGTTATAGAACTATGAATGAATTTGGTTGTGTGTTTTCATTCTTGATATACAGCAGTCAATTACAGAAGTGTAAAATATGCAATGCAACGTTTACTGAAAAGCAGACAGCTTGCCGGCTTCATATGTCATATGTTATTTCTGATATTGTGTTATAATGACCATGACAGCAACCTCTGACTACCCTCACTGTTTGTTTTTGCCTGTCTGCCTGTCTGCCCGTCTGTCTACCTGTCTGTCTGTCTGTCTGCCTACCTGTCTTTCTGTCTGCCTGCCTGCCTGTCTGCCTGTAGGGTATGATCAGGGAGGAGACCGAGATGAGGTTTCATCAGTTGACCATGGAGTACCAGGCTCTTCAGAGAGCCTATGCTCTTCTACAGGAGCAGGTGGGGGGCACGTTTGATGCAGAGAAGGAAGTCAAGGTAAGAGGTGCTCTATTATGATGCCATTATCAGAACATGTATTTCATTCACTGGGCAATAATGTATTTCAGACCACTAGTCCGATAGAAGTATTGGGCTATAGTCGTATTCACTTGTCCTTCATAAGTAGGACTCCTCCAAGGCCTGATTCAGCTGAGACATTCACATAAATCATTCATTGACGTCCGTGAGAGAAAATGAGAGTTAAGCACGCAGGTCTCAAACCAAAATGCTGCCACAGAGACAGGACCAGGTAGAGCCAGAACGCTGCCAAAGAGACTGAACCAGGTAGAGACTGAATAATGTCATAGAGACAGAACCAGGTAGATCCAGAATGCTGCCATAGAGACTGAACCAGGTAGAGAAACATATTCTACTAGCATTGGTTTTCATTCTATATAACCAAGTGAATGTTGTTCTCTTCACTCCACAGACAAGAGAACAGTTGCAAGCAGAGATTATTCTCTACCAAACCAGAATGCAGGACCTGGAGTGTGTTCTGTCCCAGCAAGGACAGGTGACTGGATTACACACACACACACACACACACACACACACAGTTCTTTACCACTGATTCCCTGATTCCCTGTGTGTTTGAAGGATATGAAGTGGATCGAGGAGAAACAAGCTCTGTATCAAAGAAATCAAGAACTCATAGAGAAGGTATAAACTATTATCCGTCATCGTCTACCTGAAGCGATATGTCCCGATATGTAATTCAGGTGTGATTGGAAAATGTGATTGCGATTATATTTCCCCTGTGTATTTCTGTCTCTTAACAGATCAAGCACATGGAAACAGAGGAGACACGTTTTAAAAATGAATTTCAGGACGCCAGAGACCAAAATGAACTCCTGGAGTTCCGGATCCTTGAACTGGAAGTAAGAGCAGGGCATTTAAAACCCCCCACAACAACTGCTTCCACGGGTTCCATTGCACCTTGTATACAATTGGACAAAAAAAATGTTTAATCTTATTGTTATTCACGTTTTTGGAAATGTATTGTTATTTTGTTTACCAGTTGTAGCTGTACTCGTACATACTTTAGCTAATGAAAGACTTGCAGGCTAGTTTAACATGCCCGTGGTCTCCAAGATGGGCCATCTAGTAATAATGTCATCTGTCACCGTCCAGGAGAGGGAAAGGAGATCTCCAGGAATCAACTTCCACGACATCCACTTCTGTGAAGGCATCAGTCCACTGCAGGTGTACTGTGAAGCCGAGGGAGTCACAGTGAGTCTATATCTATAATAATAATATCATATATATATATATAATAAACTTCTGTGAAGGCATCAGTCCACTGCAGGTGTACTGTGAAGCCGAGGGAGTCACAGTGAGTCTATATCTATAATAATAATATCATATATATATATAATAAACTTCTGTGAAGGCATCAGTCCACTGCAGGTGTACTGTGAGGCCGAGGGAGTCACAGTGAGTCTATATCTATAATAATAATAATATAAAAGGTGCTAGGGGGTAGAGGCTAGGAGCTAGGAGCTAGGAGCTAGGGGCTAAGGGCTAGGAGCTAAGGGCTAGGAGAAGTATGTAGGGGCCTCAAATTCAAATCTTGACCTCAAAGTAAGTTCCACTGTCTTTTTTCATTTTTCACCTTCTAATCAGGACTGATTTAGACCTGGGACACCGGGTGGGTGATATTAATGATCAGGACTGATTTAGACCTGGGACACCAGGTGGGTGATATTAATGATCAGGGCCTGATTTAGACCTGGGACACCAGGTGGGTGATATTAATGATCAGGGCCTGATTTAGACCTGGGACACCAGGTGGGTGATATTAATGATCAGGGCCTGATTTAGACCTGGGACACCAGGTGGGTGATATTAATGATCAGGGCCTGATTTAGACCTGGGACACCGGGTGGGTGATATTAATGATCAGGGCCTGATTTAGACCTGGGACACCAGGTGGGTGATATTAATGATCAGGGCCTGATTTAGACCTGGGACACCAGGTGGGTAATATTAATGATCAGGGCCTGATTTAGACCTGGGACACCAGGTGGGTGATATTAATTATCAGTTTAACCTGATGTTCTTGTCTCTTCTCCCTGGCAGGACATCATCATCACAGAGCTAATGAAAAAGCTAGATATACTGGGGGATAATGCCGTAAGTGTATGTTCATTTCCTATCTACATGTATGTACATGTATGTCTGCCTGTAGTAGGGTCCGCTCCAACCTCACTGGACTCATCGCTCTAGCTATCTGTCTCCTCAGTGTTGATTGATCTGCTGTCTGCTTGATACTGAGTGTCTGAGTGTTGTGTTCTCCTTATGTGCCATGTACCACCCAGAACCTATCCAATGAGGAGCAGGTGGTAGTCATTCACGCGAGGACCGTCTTAACACTAGCAGAGAGGGTATTTTATTTTTTTATCAACTTACATTTCAAAAGGCTGTTTAATCTTTGCTTGTTTGAATGCCAGCCTTGTCTTTGAATCCCTGTCGTACAGTAGGCTTTGCATCATTGAGTTAATGAGATAAAATAATGTTTTATTGCCAGCTGAATATCCCAGTTTATTATCTTATCCTTTCAGTGGCTTGAGAATATAGAGGTCACCAAAACAGCTTTAGCACAGAAAAGGATGGACATTGAAAGTGAGAAGGTAAATGGCTGATCTACGTTTTATTTGAACCCTTCTTAATTCGCATGTTGCTCAAGTTGTCTACTATGTTGCTGATGCATGGAAGTACGTGTTAAATGTTTAAAGTGCGTTGGCAACTGGCAATATATTGTAGCCCGACCTACAGTATTTAACAGACATCTTATATGAATGAATGAATTATCGAATGAAAGAAATAATGAATTATCAAATGAATTAATGAATGAAAGAAATAATGAATGAACAAATTAATGAATTAAAGAAATGAATTAATTAATGAATTAAAAAAATTAATGAATGAAAGAGAGAACGAATGAATGAATGAAAGAGAGAATGAATGAATGAATGAAAGAGAGAATGAATGAATGAATGAATGAATGAATGAAAGAGAGAATGAATGAATGAAAGAGAGAATGAATGAATGAAAGAGAGAATGAATGAATGAATGAAAGAGAGAATGAATGAATGAATGAATGAATGAATGAAAGAGAGAATGAATGAATGAATGAATGAATGAATGAATGAATGAATGAATGAATGAATGAATGAATGAAAGAGAGAATGAATGAATGATTTTGTATGAATCTTCAGTAGGAGTTGGCTGGATGATCAGGTTGTGTTGTGTGTTATTTGCAGCATGTGTTCAGTAAACAGAAAGGCTATCTGGATGAGGAGTTGGACTACAGGAAACAGTCCATGTCTCAGGCTCACAAGGTGAGACATTTCAAATGGACCCTCCATGAAACAAAACGTGCCTTTGTAAAACTAACACTCGATAAGAGCAGCCGTGCTTCTACATCAGCACTGCTTGCTGTTTTAGGCCGGGTTTCTGTACAGCACTCTGTGACATCAGCTGATGTAAGAAGGGCTTTATAAATACATTTGATTTGATATCTGCTAAATGACTAAAATGAAAATATACACTGAGTGTACAAAACATTAATAACACCTTCCTAATATAGAGCTGCACCCCCTTTTTGCCGTCGGGACAGACTCAATTCATTGGGGCAAGGTGTCGGAAGCGTTCCACAGGGGTGGACCATTCTTGATACACATGAAATACCCAGCAGCGTTGTAGTTATTGACTCAAACCAGCGCGCCTGGCACCTACTACCGTACCCTGTTCAAAAGCACTTAAATCTTTTGTCTTGCTTAAATCAATTGAGACATGGATTGTGTATGGCACACATACATAATCCATTTCTCAATTATCTCAAGACTTAAATAATGTTTTACCTGTCTCCTCCCTTTCATCTACACTGACTGAAGTGGATTTAACAAGTGACATCAATAAGGGATCATAGCTTTCACCTGGATTCACCTGGTCATGGAAAGAGCAGGTGTTCTTAATGTTTTGTAGACTCAGTGTATATGTTTTCATAGAAAACATTGAGCCAGTGGATCACATTGTCCACCCACTGACTAGCTGCAGCTGTGCCCACTTGTGGTCGTTAGGTGTAACACCAACTACCTTGCCACTCTCCTTCTTTCTCTCCCCTCTCTCCCCATCCCTCCCTCCCTCCCTCTCTACAGAGGATCTTGGAGCTGGAGGCGATGCTGTTTGATGCCCTGCAACAGGATGCGGGGGCCAAGATGTCGGAGATGCTCTCAGACGACGAGAGGGAGACACTGCGTCGGGCGGTGGAGCAGTGGAAGAGAGGGGTCATGATGGAGCTAAGGGAGAGGGACTCGCAGATCCTCAGGGAGAGAATGGAAATGCTACAGCACTCACAGCAGGTGAGAGGATGGAGCTGGTAGAGGATGGAGCTGGTAGAGGATGGAGCTGGTAGAGGATGGAGCTGGTAGAGGATGGAGCTGGTACTGGTAGAGGATGGAGCTGGTAGAGGATGGAGCTGGTAGAGGATGGAGCTGGTACTGGTAGAGGATGGAGCTGGTAGAGGATGGAGCTGGTAGAGGATGGAGCTGGTAGAGGATGGAGCTGGTACTGGTAGAGGATGGAGCTGGTACTGGTAGAGGATGGAGCTGGTAGAGGATGGAGCTGGTAGAGGACGGAGCTGGTAGAGGATGGAGCTGGTACTGGTAGAGGATGGAGCTGGTAGAGGACGGAGCTGGTAGAGGATGGAGCTGGTACTGGTAGAGGATGGAGCTGGTAGAGGATGGAGCTGGTAGAGGATGGAGCTGGTACTGGTAGAGGATGGAGCTGGTAGAGGATGGAGCTGGTAGAGGATGGAGCTGGTAGAGGATGGAGCTGGTAGAGGATGGAGCTGGTAGAGGATGCAGTTGGTACAACACACAGCAGGTGAGAGAAGAGACAGCTGTCACTGTATCTACAGCCAGTAAACAATGGACCATTACTGCTGAGTCTATTTAATACCAGGCAGAACAGCTGTGAGAAACAACCATTACTACTGAGTCTATTTAATACCAGGCAGAACAGCTGTGAGAAACAACCATTACTGCTGAGTCTATTTAATACCAGGCAGAACAGCTGTGAGAAACAACCATTACTGCTGAGTCTATTTAATACCAGGCAGAACAGCTGTGAGAAACAACCATTACTGCTGAGTCTATTTAATACCAGGCAGAACAGCTGTGAGAAACAACCATTACTGCTGAGTCTATTTAATACCAGGCAGAACAGCTGTGAGAAACAACCATTACTGCTGAGTCTATTTAATACCAGGCAGAACAGCTGTGAGAAACGACCATTACTGCTGAGTCTATTTAATACCAGGCAGAACAGCTGTGAGAAACGACCATTACTGCTGAGTCTATTTAATACCAGGCAGAACAGCTGTGAGAAACAACCATTACTGCTGAGTCTATTTAATACCAGGCAGAACAGCTGTGAGAAACAACCATTACTGCTGAGTCTATTTAATACCAGGCAGAACAGCTGTGAGAAACAACCATTACTGCTGAGTCTATTTAATACCAGGCAGAACAGCTGTGAGAAACGACCATTACTGCTGAGTCTATTTAATACCAGGCAGAACAGCTGTGAGAAACAACCATTACTGCTGAGTCTATTTAATACCAGGCAGAACAGCTGTGAGAAACAACCATTACTGCTGAGTCTATTTAATACCAGGCAGAACAGCTGTGAGAAACAACCATTACTACTGTGTCAATCTATAACACACACTGCAGGTAATGAGACAGTATTGTTCCTGTGTCAATCTATAACACATACTGCAGGTAATGAGACAGTATTGTTACTGTGTCTATCTAGGGTATAACACACACTGCAGGTAATGAGACTGTCTATCTACAGTATAACACACACTGCAGGTAATGAGACTGTCTATCTACAGTATAACACACACTGCAGGTAATGAGACTGTCTATCTACAGTATAACACACACTGCAGGTAATGAGACTGTCTATGTACAGTATAACACACACTGCAGGTAATGAGACTGTCTATCTAAAGTATAACACACACTGCAGGTAATGAGACTGTCTATCTACAGTATAACACATACTGCAGGTAATGAGACTGTCTATCTACAGTATAACACATACTGCAGGTAATGAGACTGTCTATCTACAGTATAACACATACTGCAGGTAATGAGACTGTCTATCTAGGGTATAACACACACTGCAGGTAATGAGACTGTCTATCTACAGTATAACACATACTGCAGGTAATGAGACTGTCTATCTACAGTATAACACACACTGCAGGTAATGAGACTGTCTATCTACAGTATAACACACACTGCAGGTAATGAGACTGTCTATCTACAGTATAACACACACTGCAGGTAACGAGACTGTCTATCTACAGTATAACACATACTGCAGGTAACGAGACTGTCTATCTACAGTATAACACACACTGCAGGTAAGGAGACTGTCTATCTACAGTATAACACATACTGCAGGTAATGAGACTGTCTATCTACAGTATAACACACACTGCAGGTAATGAGACTGTCTATCTACAGTATAACACACACTGCAGGTAATGAGACTGTCTATCTACAGTATAACACACACTGCAGGTAATGAGACTGTCTATCTACAGTATAACACACACTGCAGGTAATGAGACTGTCTATCTACAGTATAACACATACTGCAGGTAATGAGACTGTCTATCTACAGTATAACACACACTGCAGGTAATGAGACTGTCTATCTACAGTATAACACACACTGCAGGTAATGAGACTGTCTATCTACAGTATAACACACACTGCAGGTAATGAGACTGTCTATCTACAGTATAACACACACTGCAGGTAATGAGACTGTCTATCTACAGTATAACACATACTGCAGGTAATGAGACTGTCTATCTACAGTATAACATACACTGCAGGTAATGAGACTGTCTATCTACAGTATAACACACACTGCAGGTAATGAGACTGTCTATCTACAGTATAACACACACTGCAGGTAATGAGACTGTCTATCTACAGTATAACACACACTGCAGGTAATGAGACTGTCTATCTACAGTATAACACATACCTGTCTAAAGGAGGTGAGAGAAAGGTCCATTACTAGTGAGTCTTATACCCCAGGGAGATTCTCCTTCCTCAGCTACCCTACAGTACATTCCCCAGGGAGATTCTCCTTCCTCAGCTGCCCTACAGTACATTCCCCAGGGAGATTCTCCTTCCTCAGCTGCCCTACAGTACATTCCCCAGGGAGATTTTGCTTCCTCAGCTGCCCTACAGTACATTCCCCAGGGAGATTCTCCTTCCTCAGCTGCCCTACAGTACATTCCCCAGGGAGATTCTCCTTCCTCAGCTGCCCTACAGTACATTCCCCAGGGAGATTCTGCTTCCTCAGCTGCCCTACAGTACATTCCCCAGGGAGATTCTCCTTCCTCAGCTGCCCTACAGTACATTCCCCAGGGAGATTCTCCTTCCTCAGCTGCCCTACAGTACATTCCCCAGGGAGATTCTGCTTCCTCAGCTACCCTACAGTACATTCCCCAGGGAGATTCTCCTTCCTCAGCTACCCTACAGTACATTCCCCAGGGAGATTCTCCTTCCTCAGCTGCCCTACAGTACATTCCCCAGGGAGATTCTCCTTCCTCAGCTGCCCTACAGTACATTCCCCAGGAGATTCTCCTTCCTCAGCTACCCTACAGTACATTCCCCAGGAGATTCTCCTTCCTCAGCTGCCCTACAGTACATTCCCCAGGGAGATTCTCCTTCCTCAGCTACCCTACAGTACATTCCCCAGGAGATTCTCTTTCCTCAGCTGCCCTACAGTACATTCCCAGGGAGATTCTCCTTCCTCAGCTACCCTACAGTACATTCCCCAGGAGATTCTCCTTCCTCAGCTACCCTACAGTACATTCCCAGGAGATTCTCCTTCCTCAGCTGCCCTACAGTACATTCCCCAGGGAGATTCTCCTTCCTCAGCTGCCCTACAGTACATTCCCCAGGGAGATTCTCCTTCCTCAGCTACCCTACAGTACATTCCCCAGGGAGATTCTCCTTCCTCAGCTGCCCTACAGTACATTCCCCAGGGAGATTCTGCTTCCTCAGCTACCCTACAGTACATTCCCCAGGGAGATTCTCCTTCCTCAGCTACCCTACAGTACATTCCCCAGGGAGATTCTCTTTCCTCAGCTGCCCTACAGTACATTCCCCAGGGAGATTCTCCTTCTTCAGCTACCCTACAGTACATTCCCCAGGGAGATTCTCCTTCCTCAGCTGCCCTACAGTACATTCCCCAGGGAGATTCTCCTTCCTCAGCTGCCCTACAGTACATTCCCCAGGGAGATTCTCCTTCCTCAGCTGCCCTACAGTATAAGAATATTGAACATTTACTCTAATCTGATTTCACTTGTTCTCCACTTTATTGTTCATCCTGTTTTTCATGTCCAGAGAATCAAAGAGCTGGAGGAATGGATAGCAGCACAGAAAAGACAGATAAAGGAACTGGAAGAAAAGGTAAAACCCGGTCAAATGGTTTCTTTGAAATCAGTGACACTGTGTTGTGGTGTTCAGTTTATGGAGTATAAATGCTACAAATTGCTGTCTTTTCTCTGTCTGGCAAAAGAAAATGACTCCTTTCTCTCCATTCTCTTCTTTTCAATTCGTTCAGTTTTTATTTTTATTTTTGTTTTTTTCTTTAGCCTTCATTCTTTGGTCGTAGTTCTCCAGGGAAGCCAGAGCAAGTATGTATTTGTATCTAAATGTCTGTTTCTTTAGCTATTCAAATAATACATGAGGCTATTATACTGTGCATGATATCATATTTTCATTTCAGTCCCACAGGTTTCCAGATTGTCCTCTACATTTTGTTCAAGAGGACAGGATTTGGAATCCAAGATGGCTCCCAGTGTCCTGAAAGTCTTTTTTCGAAGACTTCTTCACGGGAGAAACCAGTCAACTATGCTGCAACACTGACTTTAGGTAGAAGACTATAACCATGTATTATTTCTTTTTTAAATGACAGAAACACTTTTTTTCCTTTTTTACTTCAGTAACCTTTTAAACCTGACTGCTGTTCCTCGTTAGTGATGATGATGATGATGATGACGTCTCGATGGAAGACTCTGTGGAAGACTTCCTCTCTGTGGATGAAGACTTCAGTGGAATTGAAGAACTCTTAAATGGGAGTGTTTTGTGTTTTTTTTTCCCTGCTGAGCAGGTGGTGCTCTGGTCGCTTCCCTTTGGAAGCATGAAGAAGAAGAAGAGTTTGATTGATTGAAAATGAACTGTAGTGAAGTCCGGCGGTAGTCCTGCTCGGGGCTTAAACCTGGAGCTTTTTTTGGTCAACCCAACACTTTAGCCAAGAGATCCAAAACCTCTTGACGAGGTCACTGGGTGTTGGGTTATGTTAAACGGTGAAGTGAGACAATTTTACCGTAGTTCTTAACGTTCACACACACACACTCCACTGAAGCTGAGCGTTTCCTAAAATGGACACCATACCACTGTTTACACTATCTGACCACGATGTTATTACACTCACAGGGAGCTAGTCACAGAAAGAGAGCCCATCCCCCCGAACTTTAAAATTGTGAAATCCTTCAATGATGCTGCCCATACTAAGACGGGCTTTGTGGCCAGTGTGCCCTCTATCTATCTCTATGGCCTCAGCCCTTCCCTGTCTAGTCCAGACATGCTTCAACTCCTCATTCTCAGTGTTTGAAATGAAACCAGAAGCCAAACTGTGGTATTATTAGAAATTGTGTATTTTTGTATGTATGAAGAAAAAAAAGGCAAAGATTTTAAAATACATTTCTCAAAAGAGGAATAAATAAAATGCTAAATTAGATTATACTTTTTCTTTGATGAAGAATGAAGGTGCTTTCAATGATTTCAGAATTTTCCATTTGATCAGATTTATGTAAATCTGATCTTCCCTTGAGAGAGGGTGGGTTTGTTTCAGATGGGGTCCTTGGTTAGTTCTGTTATGTCCTGATGGAGACAAATACCTCCCGTTGAATCTTTACGACTCCATGTTCAAGCAGATCGTGTATGAAAGATGTATTTTATGCATTATGTTGCCATTAAATGGGATCGAGACCCTGTTTTTATGGAATACTGCAACTTCATAACCAAGCACACACAAACACACCCACAGGAACACAACGCACGCACGCATGCACACACACACTCACACACACACAGAAGACTTGAAATGATAAACACTGGACGTCACCAGCCATATCATCAATACTAGGATAAATGACATCTCTTCTGAAACCAAATAAGGAAACGTCTCCACCACAAACTGAGGCACAGGTAAGAATAACATTATATGAATGCTTTATGACACATCTGGAAAATGGATTATTATTATCAACCAATGTTTAATATTGTTTTATCTTTTGATATAACCTTTTTTTTTTATATACGCAACTGTTATTGTCGGTTGATTAAAGTTGAATGTGTAAAGTCAAGTGAGGCTCAGTTGTCTGTGCAGAATTCCAACAGTAGAGGGCGCTACACTACAGAAAATGTTTGCCATAGACATGGCTGTTCAATGCGTTTGTATGTGTTCCCAGTAGGAATAGACTATGGGGGCCCTTCAGCACGCTACTCTGGATCGTTCCCATCTGGTTTGCTTAGGGTGAGCTAAATGTTGAGCTGAACATTAAAATACCTGAAATGCTTGATATTTAAGCACAAGAAAATGTAAAAGTTCTCCATGCCACACTTGGATATGATTATTAGAAGGGTGTAAAGTTCAATCCAAAACCATACACAAAAGGAATTCATTTTGGATCGTACTACAGTTGTAGAAAAGCAGAAGCTTCACGCTGGAATTCCTTAAAATGGTGAAACTGCGATATGATGTCATTGCACGCACGTCAGAGCAGCAGAAAATGTTCAGCATTTGTTTTATTTTTACCGTGATGCTCCTCATCTCCGCTTCATCATCAAAACAAAATAACAACAGCGGTGGGGCAGACAGTGGCGCTGTTTCCCCTAGTGTATATTCCATGTTTAACAGTGGTGCTGTTTCCCCTAGTGTAGATTCCATGTTTAACAGTGGTGCTGTTTCCCCTAGTGCAGATGTCATGTTTAACAGTGGTGCTGTTTCCCCTAGTGTAGATTCCATGTTTAACAGTGGTGCTGTTTCCCCTAGTGTAGATTCCATGTTTAACAGTGGCGCTGTTTCCCCTAGTGTAGATTCCATGTTTAACAGTGGTGCTGTTTCCCCTAGTGTAGATTCCATGTTTAACAGTGGTGCTGTTTCCCTAGTGTAGATTCCATGTTTAACAGTGTTGCTGTTTCCCTAGTGTAGATTCCATGTTTAACAGTGGTGCTGTTTCCCTAGTGCAGATGTCATGTTTAACAGTGGTGCTGTTTCCCTAGTGTAGATTCCATGTTTAACAGTGGTGCTGTTTCCCCTAGTGTAGATTCCATGTTTAACAGTGGTGCTGTTTCCCCTAGTGTAGATTCCATGTTTAACAGTGGTGCTGTTTCCCCTAGTGCAGATGTCATGTTTAACAGTGGTGCTGTTTCCCCTAGTGTAGATTCCATGTTTAACAGTGGTGCTGTTTCCCCTAGTGTAGATTCCATGTTTAACAGTGGTGCTGTTTCCCTAGTGCAGATGTCATGTTTAACAGTGGTGCTGTTTCCCTAGTGTAGATTCCATGTTTAACAGTGGTGCTGTTTCCCTAGTGTAGATTCCATGTTTAACAGTGGTGCTGTTTCCCTAGTGTAGATTTCATGTTTAACAGTGGTGCTGTTTCCCTAGTGTAGATTCCATGTTTAACAGTGGTGCTGTTTCCCCTAGTGTAGATTTCATGTTTAACAGTGGTGCTGTTTCCCCTAGTGTAGATTCCATGTTTAACAGTGGTGCTGTTTCCCCTAGTGTAGATTCCATGTTTAACAGTGGTGCTGTTTCCTCTAGTGTAGATTCCATGTTTAACAGTGGTGCTGTTTCCCCTAGTGTAGATTCCATGTTTAACAGTGGTGCTGTTTCCCCTAGTGTAGATTCCATGTTTAACAGTGGTGCTGTTTCCCCTAGTGTAGATTCCATGTTTAACAGTGGTGCTGTTTCCCTAGTGTAGATTCCATGTTTAACAGTGGTGCTGTTTCCCTAGTGTAGATTCCATGTTTAACAGTGGTGCTGTTTCCCTAGTGTAGATTCCATGTTTAACAGTGGTGCTGTTTCCCTAGTGTAGATTTCATGTTTAACAGTGGTGCTGTTTCCCTAGTGTAGATTCCATGTTTAACAGTGGTGCTGTTTCCCCTAGTGCAGATGTCATGTTTAACAGTGGTGCTGTTTCCCCTAGTGTAGATTCCATGTTTAACAGTGGTGCTGTTTCCTCTAGTGTAGATGTCATGTTTAACAGTGGTGCTGTTTCCCCTAGTGCAGATTCCATCTCTGTACCCTGATGAAGACAGCTTATCTGGCGAAACGTTGGATATCAGGTTTTTCAATTATTACATATGAGCTCCTAAAGTGTGCGGCTTGACATTTAATTTTTCAACAGATTCCATCTTTAACAGGCAGTTAGCTGCATAGTGGGATGGAATCCACAGCCCTAACACAGTATGTCCTCTAATATGAGAGAATCCACAGCCCTAACACAGTATGTCCTCTAATATGAGGGAATCCACAGCCCTAACACAGTATGTCCTCTAATATGAGGGAATCCACAGCCCTAACACAGTATGTCCTCTAATATGAGAGAATCCACAGCCCTAACACAGTATGTCCTCTAATATGAGGGAATCCACAGCCCTAACACAGTATGTCCTCTAATATGAGAGAATCCACAGCCCTAACACAGTATGTCCTCTAATATGAGGGAATCCACAGCCCTAACACAGTATGTCCTCTAATATGAGAGAATCCACAGCCCTAACACAGTATGTCCTCTAATATGAGAGAATCCACAGCCCTAACACAGTATGTCCTCTAATATGAGAGAATCCACAGCCCTAACACAGTATGTCCTCTAATATGAGGGAATCCACAGCCCTAACACAGTATGTCCTCTAATATGAGAGAATCCACAGCCCTAACACAGTATGTCCTCTAATATGAGAGAATCCACAGCCCTAACACAGTATGTCCTCTAATATGAGGGAATCCACAGCCCTAACACAGTATGTCCTCTAATATGAGGGAATCCACAGCCCTAACACAGTTTGTCCTCTAATATGAGAGAATCCACAGCCCTAACACAGTGTGTCCTCTAATATGAGGGAATCCACAGCCCTAACACAGTATGTCCTCTAATATGAGGGAAGCTAGTGGGGAGGAGGAGTAGAGGGAGGCGGAGGCATGTTTTTGTGAAATGTAGGTCTCTGCCATAGGGCATCTCAGAAACATGCAGACTCTCTCAGCCACACTGTCACCTCACATGCCCTAATGTCTAAGACTAATACGCAGTTACCCCACAGCCATGCCTTCTCTCTGTGATGTCTAAGACAAGGAAGTGTGTGTGTGTGTGTGTGTGTGTGTGTGTGTGTGTGTGTGTGTGTGTGTGTGTGTGTGTGTGTGTGTGTGTGTGTGTGTGTGTGTGTGTGTGTGTGTGTGTGTGTGTGTGTGTGTGTGTGTTGGGGGGAAGGACAAAATAAATAAATATTGAGCAATTACTGCCTGCCTTTTTTGTTAGCTGTTGAGGCTGTGTCTACATGACTCTAACCCTCACCTTAGATGTGTGAATAGTTAGGTTGTTTACACGGGAATGCTAAATATCAAATTGTGTTTGAATGTTGTATGTCAGGGATAGGCAACTTTAATGGGGGTGGGGCCACAAATGTTGATATCAGGACAAATTAGCAACAGCAAGCTACAGTAGCTAGCTAAATTGCCATACATATTTAATGCTTTTCGACCTGTCTCCCAAATTAATATATAGTTGCTTCAGAGTTCGTTTTGATATTTCAACCTGCGTGTCCTGATCGTGTCTGGTGTGGATGGACAAAATCAACATGCGCGCGATGGCGGCCAGGTCTAGTCAGCATGTTAGACTTAATTTGCTGCACTTCTACACTTTGCCATGGGGCAGAGAGAAAATGTTGCAATCTTAAAGCAAGTTTGCTGCAATTCTATTTTCCCATGGGGCAGAGAGAAGATTTAGCCCATGTTATAACTAATTTCATGCAATTCAACTCATTTTGCCATTTGCAGAGAAAAATGTTTGCAGGTTTTTTTTATATATGATATCTGAGTGACTAACAAAATCAATGGTCGGTTATTTGACCATGATTACTAGAATTTTAGCCAGCTAACTTAGTCTTTCATGTTAAACCAATCATCCAGCGGGCCCACCACACATTATAACTGCGTCTCTGGGCCACGGGCAAAACACAACCTCATTCAGCGTTAAGTGATCTGAGTGAGCATTCAAGTGTGTAGGCTAACTACACCCCCATTCTCAGACATTGGTGAATTATTATTCAACAAATGACAGTATGTCATCGTTTCCAGAACAGTAAATCAGCGTCTGGGTGTGGAAGTTTACATCCCTCACATTAGTAGACACATTTGAATCCACAATTGGATTTCACTGATGGCGATGAACCCATATCAACATTTCATGCCGATGTGAACAAGACCTCCCCCTAGTTCCACTAGTCGCCTGTCATATCTTTATCCCAGTATGAGTATTGTACTGTGTGGTTATTTCAGGACCACGCCCCAGTGGACAGCTCCTCTAGTCACTGAACTATCCAAGTCCTCTGCTACAGTAGGGAGACTTAAAAAGAGGAATAACTTCTAGGTTTTACTTGGGTAGAAGTACCTTTTTTTGGTCTACTTTGGATATTTTTTCCTAAACTTTTAGATTTTCTTTCTTTCTGAGAATAAGAATAGTTATTGGCCATGGCAGAGAGGAAACTTCTTCCAAGAGATAGTGACGATGAAGGGTCGTTGCTGTCTAGATTGGGGACAGACAGCCCGAAACCCAGAGTGAAATTCGGCGGCATGTTCTGCAACGTGGAAGGCGCTTATGAGAATAAAACTTTAAATTTTGAGTCGTACAACAGCAGCCCTCAGTCTGTGAGACGGCATGTTAAGATTAAGAACGAGGAGAAATGCTGGTCGGATACTTTCAGTGACACCGGGAGTGTGAGTAACTTCTCGTCGGTCAGTGAGACCAGACCAAGTCGAGACAGAGCGGTTGGGACCGAAACCGGTTCCTCCCTGGGTCAAATCGTTTACCAGACTGGACATGGACACAACCGTGAGCACATTGGAAAACGGGAGGTAAATCCACACCTCATAGATTTATTTTCCCAAGTGGAACATATTTTATATTAAATTGACAACATGTCAAAAGTCAATTTACAAATAAGATATTTTTTCTCTCCGTGTTTTGAACTTGTGTCTTTATTGAGGAAGTTAGTCTAACACAATCTAATTGACATGTCATTAATTGATCAAGTATAGCCCAGGCTATGAATCGTTGTTTAGGCTATTCTAAGCAAGATCAATGTTTAGCCTATTGGAACTGTCCTCAAACGGGCATGGTACTGAAATTACCATTATTCTGCCCATTGGTAATAGGCCCCGTGGTTTTATCAAGAACACGAGTTTTAAGTGGCCCTAAATTATTGCGGCTGTGTAGGGCAAAAGCCTCCCTGCCTGCCTGCCTAGCCCCTATTAGCGGGTAGGATGTGTGATGCCAGCCTGTAGCCGGTAGGATGTGATGTGTCTGGAATATTAAACGAGCAGATGGTGCGGGAGGAAGCCGGCTGTATTGTTGAAGGGAGGGTTCTGACTGGTGCGCGACAGCACTAACAAAGTAATAGAAGCCTAGAACATATTGTTTCTATTATTTTGTCGGTATATTCCTATATTCACACGATCTGACCAGTAGGATAGTGTAAGTTAGACTCCAGAAATTGGCTCCGGCTGGTTTTAAAGCGAGGAAATAGGCTACCAAGCGGCGATTCATCCGTTTCTCGTGTTCTTTGAAACGTCGGAAATCAAATCTCTGTCTCTCTCAGTGAACCGCGACACCGGCCGGCATGTCTTACCAAGGCAAGAAGAACATTCCCCGTTTGGCCGTAGGCACTCCTCGTTCATCGGTAGGTATACATTGTCGCCCCACACACCGGTATTATTTATCGATTGCAACGACAAAATGGTAACCTAAATGTTGTGATAAATCGTATTTGAATAATCTTTCTTCTACACACCCCTCACACGCACGCAACAACCGGCTATTGCTTTAGCCTACAGACTTCACAATGTCAAAACCCAAACAAGATTCTCTCTTGGCATCGAATGTCTATTCCGTCCTGGGTATGTCATGACGTTTTCTTGAATGCTGCAAATAAAATTAAATCATATAGGCTGTATAATGTAGGCTAACAATAAATTGTAGTGAACTGATCATGGCGGCGCCGGGGCTCTATGGAATGATCCGAGAGCTGTCTCGCATTGTCGTATGTCCCCACATTTCAGTCAGTGATTTGATTGAATGGCATGCAGAATCCGGCCAAATAATAGATTTGAATTGCATATAATATCGTCCAATAGATGTTTTCCCATTGAAAATACTCTCAACAAAGATCTCAAACGTCTCAGAGATGCATTTCTAAGTGCCCATGACAGCCTATATCGTTAACCATCAAACCATGGACATCTTGCAGCCTAAAACGGCCTGTCTGAGTCTCCGAAATCCTCTATCTCTCCTGCTATTAAGGGTTTCCCCTTGTCGTTAAAACGGGACAGATTCATCCATGCGGAGGAAGAGAGCACAGTTGTATCCTAATTTCTTCCGGGCAATTTGACACAGTGGTCTGGCTGTTGCAAAGCCTACAGTACAGGGCCGCTCCTTTAACCAGCATGACCCACATTCTCCTCCTTTGGAATTATTCTCCCCATTTTTTATGAGCAGCAGTTGAATATGAAGCCATTAGAAAGGCCAACATGACTAAAATCAATACAGAGATTAAGACTGTCATAATTCCTAACTGTAACCAAAAGACCAGTGTGAGAGAAACGATAACTGTTTCCTGGTACACTCTTTCTGTATGGGAGCCACTGATTGTAGCTTACTGTCTGTCCTTCTGGGGCGGTGTCTGTCTATCTATCTGCCTGTCTCTCTATCTGTCTGTCATTCTGTGTCTCTACCTGCCTGCCTGTCTGCATGTTTGCCTGTCTGCCCATACGCCCATGTGTCTGTCTGTCCATCTGTCCATCCATCAGTCTGTCTACCAGCCACATTCAAAGAAATGCTGCGTTAAAAACAGCACAGGGTAAAAATCGGACAGAATAAACATTGTATTCTTTTTGACCCAGCCAGTTGAGCACTTAGCTGGGTTATTGAGCTATGACCCACTTGGTCAGATCAGAAGACTGGAGGCATGGATTAGTTGGGGCGTGGCTTTCAGATAGTTATTTTAGGCCACCCGTGAGAGTAAATGTCATTCCGATCATCTGTTCTGTTGTGTTGTCTACACGTATTTAGGTTAATCACGGACACTTTTGTAGTTTAATGAGACTTACACAAAATGAGTGTCACAGGAGCATATGCATATCCCAATGTTGGGATAGTTACCACTTCGTTATGATATTTAAATAATTATGTTATTAACTGTATTTTAAAATATGTCATGTTAAAAAAATATCGAAGGACATTTTTAATTAGCAGTGTACAAAACATAACATGATGAACAGGAATGACATTTACTCTCACGGTATGGTCAACAAGACCTATCTGAAAGCCACACCCCAAATAGGCCATACTTCCTGAAAGTTGCATGACAGTGAATAAAAACCCAATTGATGGGTAAATTAATCCATGTTTAGGTAATCCAAAGGCATGGCCTATTAGGGGGACATGGCTTTCAGAGTTATTTTTGGCCACCCGTAACAGTAAATGTCATTCTTATTCGTAATGTTGAGTTTGTACACTGCAAATTTCAATTATCCTTCAATATTTTTGCCTATTACATATTTTAGTATACATTTAATTAGATTAATATTAAAATATTTTAACAAGCTGGTAACAAGCCGTAGGCACTTTAAGGACCTCATACTTTTGTGTAAGCCTTATTATAGCTTCATGTTGACAAGACAACAGAACAGACGAACTGGAATGACATTTACTCTCCCAGTGTTCTGATCTGACCCGATGGACCACAGCTCAGTAACCCAGCATCAACAACCCAACCTGGTTCTTCTTAAAGAAAACAATGGGGTTTTTGTGACCCAACTGGCTGGGTCAAATGAACTCAATGTGTGTTCTGCCCAAAATGTACCAAAATTGGGTTGTTTTTATCCCAGCTATTTTAAGAGTGCAATGTTTTTTTGTCTACCAGCAGCAGCAGTAACTCTGACCCTAAACTGTGAAGTCCTAGAGTGTACTGTAGAGCCACATCCCTCTGGTGTCATGGCTGTCTGTTGATCTGTCACTTTACATTATGGCTTCACTAGTGTCTTTCCCAACAGGGTCTCTCTGCCCCTAAGCTCACTGAGAACCTCCCTGTCTGTCTGTCTGTCTGTCTGTCTGTCTGTATGGCTTCACTATTGTTTTCCCAGCAGGGTCTCTCTGCCCCTAAACTCACTGAGAACCTCCCTGTCTGTCTGTATGGCTTCACTATTGTTTTCCCAGCACAGGGTCTCTCTGCCCCTAAACTCACTGAGAACCTCCTTGCCTGTCTGTCTGTCTGTCTGTCTGTCTGTATGGCGTCACTATTGTATTTACAAGCAGGGTCTCTCTACCTCTAAACTCACTGAGAACCTCATTGTCAGCAGGGTCTCTCTACATCTAAACTCACTGAGAACCTCATTGTCAGCAGGGTCTCTCTACCTCTAAACTCACTGAGAACCTCATTGCCAGACCCCCCCCAGAGTTGCTGGAGTCTTATATCTCCCTCACTAACTTTAAGCATCAGCTGTCAGAGCAGCTTACCGATCATTGCACCTGTACACAGCCTATCTGTAAATAGCCCACCCAACTACCTCATCCCCATATTGTTATTTATGTTTTGCTCCTTTGCACCCTAGTATCTCTACTTGCACACTCATCTTCTGCACATCTATCACTCCAGTGTTTAATTTCTAAATTGTAATTATTTTGCCACTATGGCCTATTTATTGCCTTACCTCCATAATCTTACTACATTTGCAAACACTGTATATAGATGTTTCTATTGTGTTATTGATTGTACGTTTGTTTATTCCATGTGTAACTCTGTGCTGTTTGTGTCACACTGTTTTGCTTTATCTTGGCCAGGTCGCAGTTGTAAATGAGAACTTGTTCTCAACTGGCCTACCTGGTTAAATAAATAAAGGTGAAATCAAAAAAATAAAAAAATATTTTTAAAACTGGTAAAGGATCCACTACTGCTAGGTCTATGGATCAGCTAGTTTCAGGCCTATATTATATTATTATATTAGTGCTAACTAAAGCATTGTACTATTGTATATACACACTGCGTTCACTCCCCGTTGACTTTGTGATTATAGTGTAAACGGAGTGTATGTTGACGGCAGCAGAGGCAGTACTAGCTGGCAGAGGAACAGCCTTTAGAGAGGGCACTGGAGTTCCCTCCCCCCTCCCCTCGTTTGAGACCCCCTTGCCAAGGGAGAGGGGAGAGGGGAGGCGGGAGAGTGACTGGGGCTAGAGCTGGGGGAGAAGGGAGAGGAGAGAGGGGAGGGGGGAGAGTGACTGGGGCTAGAGCTGGGGGAGAAGGGAGGGGGGAGAGTGACTGGGGCTAGAGCTGGGGGAGAAGGGAGAGGAGAGAGGGGAGGGGGAGAGTGACTGGGGCTGGATGAGAGTATGGAGAGAGGGGCTGGTGGAGGGTGGTTGTGGTGGGTGGTGGGGGTCTGGTGGGTGGGTGGTGGAGGTCTGGTGGGTGGGTGGTGGAGGTCTGGTGGGTGGGTGGGTGGGTGGTTGGTGGTGGAGGTCTGGTGGGTGGGTGGTGGTGGAGGTCTGGTGGGTGGGTGGGTGGGTGGTTGGTGGTGGAGGTCTGGTGGGTGGGTGGTGGTGGAGGTCTGGTGGGTGGGTGGGTGGGTGGTTGGTGGTGGAGGTCTGGTGGGTGGGTGGTGGTGGAGGTCTGGTGGAGGTCTGGTGGGTGGGTGGTGGAGATCTGGTGGGTGGGTGGGTGGGTGGTGGAGGTCTGGTGGGCGGGTGGTGGAGGTCTGGTGGGCGGGTGGTGGTGGAGGTCTGGTGGGTGGTGGTGGAGGAGGTCTGGTGGGTGGGTGGTGGTGGAGGTCTGGTGGGTGGTGGTGGAGGTCTGGTGGGTGGGTGGTGGAGGAGGTCTGGTGGGTGGTGGAGGTCTGGTGAGTGGGTGGTGGTGGAGGTCTGGTGGAGGTCTGGTGGGTGGGTGGTGGTGGAGGTCTGGTGGGTGGTGGTGGAGGTCTGGTGGGCGGGTGGTGGAGGTCTGGTGGGCGGGTGGTGGTGGAGGTCTGGTGGGTGGTGGTGGAGGAGGTCTGGTGGGTGGGTGGTGGTGGAGGTCTGGTGGGTGGGTGGTGGTGGAGGTCTGGTGGGTGGGTGGTGGAGGAGGTCTGGTGGGTGGTGGAGGTCTGGTGAGTGGGTGGTGGTGGAGGTCTGGTGGAGGTCTGGTGGGTGGGTGGTGGTGGAGGTCTGGTGGGTGGTGGTGGAGGTCTGGTGGGTGGGTGGTGGTGGAGGTCTGGTGGGTGGGTGGTGGTGGAGGTCTGGTGGGTGGGTGGGTGGTGTAGGTCTGGTGGGTGGGTGGGTGGGTGGTGGAGGTCTGGTGGGCGGGTGGTGGTGGAGGTCTGGTGGTGGTGGTGGAGTTCTGGTGGGTGGGTGGTGGTGGAGGTCTGGTGGTGGTGGTGGAGTTCTGGTGGGTGGGTGGGTGGTGGTGGAGGTCTGGTGGTGGTGGTGGAGGTCTGGTGGGTGGGTGGTGGTGGGAGGATGCTACTGATGATTGATTATAATGACCTCAGCTGACTCCTGCAACATGCTATTTTTTTACCACCAGTGTAGCTTCTACAGTGTAGCTTATACAGTGTAGCTTATACAGTGTAGCTTCTACAGTGTGGCTTATACAGTGTAGCTTCTACAGTGTGGCTTATACAGTGTAGCTTCTACAGTGTGGCTTATACAGTGTGGCTTATACAGTGTGGCTTATACAGTGTAGTGTATGCAGTGTAGTTTATGCAGTGTATCCTACACTGGGTCATTTGTGTGTACAGTCAAATAGTGTACAACTAGCACAGAGAGAAAAGCATTATTTAACACTAACAGATGAAATTGATATGTGGACAGTGAAACACAGAGAACCCTGAACCACGTTGATGACCTAATTTTGATGCTACATCCCTTTGGATGTTATTGAATGAACTTTACACTTCATCCTGGGCAGCATTTCTCTCCTGGACTCATTGAACCATCCATATATATATATATATATATACACACACACACACACACACACACACACACACACACACACACACACACACACACACACACACACTCAGTAATAATGAGAGATAATTATGATTAGAATACATTATCCGGCCTTCCTTGAACTAACACTTGTCTTGATTTAGTAGCACTGACCTACTGCTAGCTGCTGTACTACAGGGGACTGTATACGACTGAGATATGTGGTTGTCTCCCCAGGCTACATTCAGCTCAGTTCTTCTGGATAACAGGGTCTGTACATTTCTGTTCCTCACTGCTGTTCATGGTCCCTGTGTCTCCAGACTGATCGCCTCATTATCAAAGGAGGAAAGATCGTTAATGATGACCAGTCTTTCTACGCAGACGTCTATGTGGAGGATGGCACCATCAAGTAAGATGTTACTGTTAACACACACACACACAGACAGATTGACACACACACACACACACACACAGACTCACACACACAGACACACAGACAGATTGACACACAGACACATGCACAGACAGAGACACAGAGACAGACAGACAGGCGGACAGACATATAGACAGGCAGACAGACGCAGACAGAGAGGCAGACAGAGAGGCAGACAGACATATAGACACAGACAGACAGGCAGACAGAGAGGCAGACAGACAGACAGACAGAGAGGCAGACAGACAGACAGACAGACAGACAGGCGGACAGACATATAGACAGGCAGACAGACACAGACAGAGAGGCAGACAGACATATAGACACAGACAGACAGGCAGACAGAGAGGCAGACAGACATAGACACAGACAGAGAGGCAGACAGACATATAGACACAGACAGACAGGCAGACAGAGAGGCAGACAGACATATAGACACAGACAGACAGGCAGACAGAGAGGCAGACAGACATATAGACACAGACAGACAGGCATACAGAGAGGCAGACACACACACAAACTGTTGCTGCTGTTAAAATGTGACCGTTGTCCTGGACCACGGCCTGTCCTCCTCACCAGGCAGATTGGTGAGAACCTGATAGTTCCAGGAGGGGTGAAGACGGTTGATGCCTACGGACACATCGTGATCCCCGGGGGCGTGGATGTGAACACCAGCCTCCAGACCTCCCAGCTGGGCATGAGCCCTTCAGATGACTTCTACCACGGGACCAAGGCTGCCCTGGCAGGGGGCACCACCATGATCAGTAGGGTTCCTCTATTATACTGCTGACCCTAACCCACCATGATCAGTAGGGCTCCTCTATTATACTGCTGACCCTAACCCACCATGATCAGTAGGGCTCCTCTATTATACTGCTGACCCTAACCCTGACCCACCATGATCAGTAGGGTTCCTCTATTATACTGCTGACCCTAACCCACCATGATCAGTAGGGCTCCTCTATTATACTGCTGACCCTAACCCACCATGATCAGTAGGGCACCTCGATTATACTGCTGACCCTAACCCTAACCCACCATGATCAGTAGGGCTCCTCTATTATACTGCTGACCCTAACCCACCATGATCAGTAGGGCTCCTCTATTATACTGCTGACCCTAACCCACCATGATCAGTAGGGCTCCTCTATTATACTGCTGACCCTAACCCACCATGATCAGTAGGGCTCCTCTATTATACTGCTGACCCTAACCCACCATGATCAGTAGGGCACCTCGATTATACTGCTGACCCTAACCCTAACCCACCATGATCAGTAGGGCTCCTCTATTATACTGCTGACCCTAACCCACCATGATCAGTAGGGCTCCTCTATTATACTGCTGACCCTAACCCACCATGATCAGTAGGGCTCCTCTATTATACTGCTGACCCTAACCCACCATGATCAGTAGGGCTCCTCTATTATACTGCTGACCCTAACCCACCATGATCAGTAGGGCTCCTCTATTATACTGCTGACCCTAACCCACCATGATCAGTAGGGCTCCTCTATTATACTGCTGACCCTAACCCACCATGATCAGTAGGGCTCCTCTATTATACTGCTAACCCTAACCCACCAGGATCAGTAGGGCTCCTCTATTATACTGCTGACCCTAACCCTAACCCACCATGATCAGTAGGGCTCCTCTATTATACTGCTGACCCTAACCCACCATGATCAGTAGGGCTCCTCTATTATACTGCTGACCCTAACCCTAACCCACCATGATCAGTAGGGTTCCTCTATTATACTGCTAACCCTAACCCACCATGATCAGTAGGGCTCCTCTATTATACTGCTGACCCTAACCCTAACCCACCATGATCAGTAGGGTTCCTCTATTATACTGCTGACCCTAACCCACCAGGATCAGTAGGGCTCCTCTAGTATACTGCTGACCCTAACCCTAACCCACCATGATCAGTAGGGCTCCTCTATTATACTGCTGACCCTAACCCACCATGATCAGTAGGGCTCCTCTATTATACTGCTAACCCTAACCCACCATGATCAGTAGGGCTCCTCTATTATACTGCTGACCCTAACCCACCATGATCAGTAGGGCTCCTCTATTATACTGCTGACCCTAACCCTAACCCACCATGATCAGTAGGGCTCCTCTATTATACTGCTGACCCTAACCCACCATGATCAGTAGGGCTCCTCTATTATACTGCTGACCCTAACCCACCATGATCAGTAGGGCTCCTCTATTATACTGCTGACCCTAACCCACCATGATCAGTAGGGCTCCTCTATTATACTGCTGACCCTAACCCTAACCCACCATGATCAGTAGGGCTCCTCTATTATACTGCTAACCCTAACCCACCATGATCAGTAGGGCTCCTCTATTATACTGCTGACCCTAACCCACCATGATCAGTAGGGCTCCTCTATTATACTGCTGACCCTAACCCACCATGATCAGTAGGGCTCCTCTATTATACTGCTGACCCTAACCCACCATGATCAGTAGGGTTCCTCTATTATACTGCTGACCCTAACCCACCATGATCAGTAGGGTTCCTCTATTATACTGCTGACCCTAACCCTAACCCACCATGATCAGTAGGGTTCCTCTATTATACTGCTGACCCTAACCCACCATGATCAGTAGGGCTCCTCTATTATACTGCTGACCCTAACCCACCATGATCAGTAGGGCTCCTCTATTATACTGCTGACCCTAACCCTAACCCACCATGATCAGTAGGGTTCCTCTATTATACTGCTGACCCTAACCCACCATGATCAGTAGGGCTCCTCTATTATACTGCTGACCCTAACCCACCATGATCAGTAGGGCTCCTCTATTATACTGCTGACCCTAACCCACCATGATCAGTAGGGCTCCTCTATTATACTGCTGACCCTAACCCACCATGATCAGTAGGGTTCCTCTATTATACTGCTGACCCTAACCCACCATGATCAGTAGGGTTCCTCTATTATACTGCTGACCCTAACCCACCATGATCAGTAGGGCTCCTCTATTATACTGCTGACCCTAACCCTAACCCACCATGATCAGTAGGGTTCCTCCATTATACTGCTGACCCTAACCCACCATGATCAGTAGGGCTCCTCTATTATACTGCTGACCCTAACCCACCATGATCAGTAGGGTTCCTCTATTATACTGCTGACCCTAACCCTAACCCACCATGATCAGTAGGGTTCCTCTATTATACTGCTGACCCTAACCCACCATGATCAGTAGGGTTCCTCTATTATACTGCTGACCCTAACCCACCATGATCAGTAGGGTTCCTCTATTATACTGCTGACCCTAAGAGGGAGGGAAGTAGAACAGGGAGGTAGAACAGGGAGGGAGGTAGGTAGAACAGGGAGAGGGATGGAGGGAGGGATGGAGGGAGGTGGAACAGGGAGAGGGAGGGAGGGAGGTGGAACAGGGAGAGGGATGGAGGGAGGTGGAACAGGGAGAGGGATGGAGGGAGGGAGATGGAACAGGGAGAGGGAGGGAGGTGGAACAGGGAGAGGGAGGGAGGGAGATGGAACAGGGAGAGGGAGGGAGGGAGATGGAACAGGGAGAGGGAGGGAGGTGGAACAGGGAGAGGGATGGAGGGAGGTGGAACAGGGAGAGGGATGGAGGGAGGTGGAACAGGGAGAGGGAGGGAGGGAGATGGTACAGGGAGAGGGATGGAGGGAGGTGGAACAGGGAGAGGGAGGGAGGGAGATGGTACAGGGAGAGGTAGGGAGGTGGAACAGGGAGGGATGGAGGGAGGTGGTACATGGAGATGGAGGGATGGAGGGAGGGAAGTAAAACAGGGAGGTAGAACAGGGAGGGAGGTAGGTAGAACAGGGAGAGGGATGGATGGAGGGAGGGAGGTGGAACAGGGAGAGGGATGGAGGGAGGGAGGTGGTACAGGGAGAGGGATGGAGGGAGGTGGTACAGGGAGAGGGAGGGAGGTGGAACAGGGAGAGGGAGGGAGGGAGGGATGGGATAGGGATGGGTAGGGAGGGAGGGAGGGTAGGGCAGCTGCCTCTGGATCAGATCAGAGGGTTGACAATTTGTGTTCCTTTTTGGCAGCGAGTGAGACAGGCTGAGAGGGAATCTCTCTGAGCGAGAGAGACAGGCTGAGAGGGAATCTCTCTGAGCGAGAGAGACAGGCTGAGAGGGAATCTCTCTGAGCGAGTGAGACAGGCTGAGAGGGAATCTCTCTGAGCGAGAGAGACAGGCTGAGAGGGAATCTCTCTGAGCGAGTGAGACAGGCTGAGAGGGAATCTCTCTGAGCGAGAGAGACAGGCTGAGAGGGAATCTCTCTGAGCGAGTGAGACAGGCTGAGAGGGAATCTCTCTGAGCGAGTGAGACAGGCTGAGAGGGAATCTCTCTGAGCGAGAGAGACAGGCTGAGAGGGAATCTCTCTGAGCGAGTGAGACAGGCTGAGAGGGAATCTCTCTGAGCGAGAGAGACAGGCTGAGAGGGAATCTCTCTGAGCGAGTGAGACAGGCTGAGAGGGAATCTCTCTGAGCGAGTGAGACAGGCTGAGAGGGAATCTCTCTGAGCGAGAGAGACAGGCTGAGAGGGAATCTCTCTGAGCGAGAGAGACAGGCTGAGAGGGAATCTCTCTGAGCGAGAGAGACAGGCTGAGAGGGAATCTCTCTGAGCGAGAGAGACAGGTGGGAGAAGAGGGAGACGGAGGAGAGCTGGAGGAGAGGAGAGCATGTCTGAGTGCTGTAGTTAGATCATCTGAAACAGGGTCACGCTATCCCAGCCTGTCAGAGAGACTTTACTCTGAACTCTTTATCCTCAACCGTCCTCCAACTCCTATTGGATCTGTGTAAACAGCAGCACCCCCATAGGGCTGTTATGTGAGCTGTGTTGTTAGGGATGTAACATCGGAGGAAGTATCAGTCTGATGTTTTTAATGGCTACTTTTGTGACTGTGCGTCGTCTACGTTATTCGTGGATCGTCATCGATCTTGAAAGAAAGAAACTGTGTTGACCGAAGTTGAAGTCCTCTAATCAGTGTGTGGTTTCCTCTCTCCCCAGTCAGTCCCATAGCTGACCTGGTCCTCTTCTTCTCTCCTGTCCTATAGTTGACCTGGTCCTCTTCTTCTCTCCTGTCCTATAGTTGACCTGGTCCTCTTCTTCTCTCCTGTCCTATAGTTGACCTGGTCCTCTTCTTCTCTCCTGTCCTATAGTTGACCTAGTCCTCTTCTTCTCTCCTGTCCTATAGCTGACCTGGTCCTCTTCTTCTCTCCTGTCCTATAGTTGACCTGGTCCTCTTCTTCTCTCCTGTCCTATAGCTGACCTGGTCCTCTTCTTCTCTCCTGTCCTATAGTTGACCTGGTCCTCTTCTTCTCTCCTGTCCTATAGTTGATCTGGTCCTCTTCTTCTCTCCTGTCCTATAGTTGACCTGGTCCTCTTCTTCTCTCCTGTCCTATAGTTGACCTGGTCCTCTTCTTCTCTCCTGTCCTATAGTTGACCTGGTCCTCTTCTTCTCTCCTGTCCCTATAGTTGACCTGGTCCTCTTCTTCTCTCCTGTCCTATAGTTGACCTGGTCCTCTTCTTCTCTCCTGTCCTATAGTTGACCTGGTCCTCTTCTTCTCTCCTGTCCTATAGTTGACCTGGTCCTCTTCTTCTCTCCTGTCCTATAGTTGACCTAGTCCTCTTCTTCTCTCCTGTCCTATAGCTGACCTGGTCCTCTTCTTCTCTCCTGTCCTATAGCTGACCTGGTCCTCTTCTTCTCTCCTGTCCTATAGCTGACCTGGTCCTCTTCTTCTCTCCTGTCCTATAGTTGACCTGGTCCTCTTCTTCTCTCCTGTCCTATAGTTGATCTGGTCCTCTTCTTCTCTCCTGTCCTATAGTTGACCTGGTCCTCTTCTTCTCTCCTGTCCTATAGTTGACCTGGTCCTCTTCTTCTCTCCTGTCCTATAGTTGACCTGGTCCTCTTCTTCTCTCCTGTCCTATAGTTGACCTGGTCCTCTTCTTCTCTCCTGTCCTATAGTTGACCTGGTCCTCTTCTTCTCTCCTGTCCTATAGTTGACCTGGTCCTCTTCTTCTCTCCTGTCCTATAGTTGATCTGGTCCTCTTCTTCTCTCCTGTCCTATAGTTGACCTGGTCCTCTTCTTCTCTCCTGTCCTATAGTTGACCTGGTCCTCTTCTTCTCTCCTGTCTTATAGTTGACCATGTGGTCCCTGAGCCTGGTGCCAGCCTCCTGGGGGCCTTCGACCAGTGTAAGGACATAGCAGACAGGAGGTCCTGCTGTGATTACTCCCTCCACATGGACATCACCCGCTGGCACGACGGACTCTTTGAAGAGATGGAGAGCCTGGTGAAGGATAAAGGTATTGCTTCAGGATGTACCTGTGTCTGTCTTCAAATCTCAATCTGTCCGACACAAAACCACCCAATTTGATTCTTCAATCGTTTCCCTACCATATAACGACTAGATGAGTATCTAAGATGATATTAGCTTGTGTAAAAAAATAACTTTGAAAGGGTTCATCTCCAACTGTTAATGGTGTTGTGGTAATGTGGCTGATACTCTGCTGTTAATGGTGTTATGGTAATGTGGCTGATACTCTGCTGTTAATGGTGGTGTGGTAATGTGGCTGATACTCTGCTGTTAATGGTGTTATGGTAATGTGGTTGATACTCTGCTGTTAATGGTGTTGTGGTAATGTGGCTGATACTCTTCTGTTAATGGTGGTGTGGCAATGTGGCTGATACTCTGCTGTTAATGGCGTTGTGGTAATGTGGCTGATACTCTGCTGTTAATGGTGTTGTGGTAATGTGGCTGATACTCTGCTGTTAATGGTGTTGTGGTAATGTGGCTGATACTCTGCTGTTAATGGTGTTGTGGTAATGTGGCTGATACTCTGCTGTTAATGGTGGTGTGGTAATGTGGCTGATACTCTGCTGTTAATGGTGGTGTGGTAATGTGGCTGATACTCTGCTGTTAATGGTGGTGTGGTAATGTGGCTGATACTCTGCTGTTAATGGTGGTGTGGTAATGTGGCTGATACTCTGCTGTTAATGGTGGTGTGGTAATGTGGCTGATACTCTGCTGTTAATGGTGTTATGGTAATGTGGCTGATACTCTGCTGTTAATGGTGTTGTGGTAATGTGGCTGATACTCTGCTGTTAATGGTGTTGTGGTAATGTGGCTGATACTCTGCTGTTAATGGTGGTGTGGTAATGTGGCTGATACTCTGCTGTTAATGGTGTTGTGGTAATGTGGCTGATACTCTGCTGTTAATGGTGTTGTGGTAATGTGGCTGATACTCTGCTGTTAATGGCGTTGTGGTAATGTGGCTGATACTCTGCTGTTAATGGTGGTGTGGTAATGTGGCTGATACTCTGCTGTTAATGGTGTTGTGGTAATGTGGCTGATACTCTGCTGTTAATGGTGGTGTGGTAATGTGGCTGATACTCTTCTGTTAATGGTGTTATGGTAATGTGGCTGATACTCTGCTGTTAATGGTGGTGTGGTAATGTGGCTGATACTCTGCTGTTAATGGTGGTGTGGTAATGTGGCTGATACTCTGCTGTTAATGGTGGTGTGGTAATGTGGCTGATACTCTGCTGTTAATGGTGTTGTGGTAATGTGGCTGATACTCTGCTGTTAATGGTGGTGTGGTAATGTGGCTGATACTCTGCTGTTAATGGTGGTGTGGTAATGTGGCTGATACTCTGCTGTTAGGATAATCCAGTGGTGTAGTTTTACTTTGAACACACACACACTCTGCTGCTCTGCACACTGCTGCTCTTCCAAGCCTCCCTCATGTCCATGGAACACACACACACACACACACACACACACCTGTGTCCATGCAGCTAGAGAATTACTGCAGGTGACAACACAACACTCGAGACACATACTGTACATGAGATGATGCTTACACTCACTAATCCACACAGACAGCCAGGCAGCCCACCAACTCTCTCTCCCTGGGGTGGCAGGTAGCCTAGTGGTTAGAGCGTTGGACTAGTAACTGAAAGGTTGCAAGTTCAACTCCCCGAGCTGACAAGGTACAAATCTGTTGTTCTGCCCCTGAACAAGGCAGTTAACCTACTGTTCCTAGGTTGTCATAGAAAATAAGAATTTGTTCTTAACTGACTTGCCTAGTTAAATAAAGGTTAAATAAAAAAATACCATCTGAGCTACGCTCACTAATCCAGACAGACAGCCAGGCAGCCCACCAACTCTCTCTCACCCAGCTGAGCTACACTCACTAATCCAGACAGACAGCCAGACAGCCCACCAACTCTCTCTCACCCAGCTGAGCTACACTCACTAATCCAGACAGACAGCCAGACAGCCCACCAACTCTCTCTCACCCAGCTGAGCTACACTCACACACACACACAAACAACCGCAGACAGACACACACATCTGCACATGCATGTGATTTTCAAATGCGAGAATTTAAATTCCTTGAAATCGTTTGAAATATGTTATGTTTTAATTTTTCCAGGAGTCAATTCCTTCTTGATCTTCATGTCTTACAAGGACAAATTCCAGAGCTCAGATAGTCAGGTACCTTTCATTCCTTCAAACAATGAATTCACACATCTGTAAAATGTCATGTAAAAAATAACCTTGTGTGTTTCTCAATATGCATCCTACCGTGCTCCATACTCTCATGCTCCAAGTGTATTTTCCGAGGACGTTCTCTTGAGTACGTTCTTGTGAGGTCGAGAGTGTGGAGAACACATAAAACATTACATTTGAGCAGCACTCCCCCTACTGTATTACCTCACGCTGAGCAGTACTCCCCCTACTGTATTACGTAGGGTGTTTTTCTAAATATATACGTGAACATTTGAAGGAGAGCCGCACACTCTAGGAGCTCAGATCCAATGTCCAACGTTTGGACAGACAAGCTGTCTTCATCAAAATGCGTACTACCTTGCTCCGAACACGCAAATTGGCGCACGGGAGAGTCTTGAGTATTATTATAAATGATTCACAGGTGGCTGAGTTATGAAGTAAAACATTTGCTTTGTGTATATCTTGTTTGGTCTCTGTCGTTGTCCTGACTAGAAGGTTCAGTGGATGTGGCGGTACAGCGTGAGGTAACACAGTAGGGAGAGGGCTTCTCAAATGGAATGTTTCATGTGTTCTCCACACTCTCTGGTACTCACGAGAACGTACTCAAGAGGACATACTCAAGAGAATACATTCTGAGCATGAGAGTGTGGAGCACGATAGTATGCGTATTGAGAAACACCCCTTGTTTTTTATCTCTTTCCCATGCCAGATGTATGAGATGTTTGGTATCATTAGAGACCTGGGTGCCATCGCTCAGGTTCACGCTGAAAACGGAGACATCATTGACGAGGTAGGCTGCTGTACTGTTGACTTGGAAGACTTCAGTATTTTACTGCTGGCCTTTTGACAGTGACTGGGCATATCTCTCCTGGGCAAAGGACATCTTCAATTGCACCATGTGAAGTGTAGTTTCCATCTTTCCTCTTCTATTTATATAGGAGCAAAAGCGTCTGCTGGAGCTGGGGATCACTGGGCCTGAGGGACATGTGCTGTGTCACCCAGAGGAGGTAGGGACTTCCTGTCTCTGTATAAACAATAGCCTCATTTACATGATCACACTACAGTATATTGTCATGAGCCAGTGCTACTGCTAGTGCCAGAGTGGTTTGAAACCGGGAGACTAAACATGCCATTGTTTGTTGAAAATACCTTGTGGATGAATTTGCCACTCTCCCATTGATGCAATAATGGAAATGAGATGGAATATTGTAATCTCAATCAATCAATCAAATTTATTTTATTAAAGTCCTTTTTACATCAACTGTAGTCACAAAGTGCTAAAACCTCAGAGTACAAAGCAATGTCGATGTAGAAGCACGGCGGCTAGGAAAAACTCTCTAGAAAGGCAGGAACCTAGGAAGAAACATAGAGAGGAACCAGGCTGTGAGGGGTGGCCAGTCCTCTTTCTTATATATATATGTTTATCTTTATTTAACTAGGCAAATCAGTTAAGAACCAATTCTTATTTACAATAACAGCCTACCAAAAGGCAAAAGACCTCCTGCGGGGACGGGGGCCTGGGATTAAAAATAAAAAAATATATTAAGTATAAATATAGGACAAAACACATCACGACAAGAGAGACAAAAGATGGCAGCAACACATGACAACACAGCATGGTAGCAACACAACATGACAACAACAACAACATGTTAGCAACACAACATGGCAGCAGCACAACATGGTAGCAGCACAAATTTTGTACAAACATTATTGGGCACAGACAACAGCACAAAGGGCAAGAAGGTAGAGACATCAATACATCACGCAAAGCAGCCACAACTGTCAGTAAGAGTGTCCATGATTGAGTCTTTGAATGAAGAGATTGAGATAAAACTGTCCAGATTGAGTGTTTGTTTCAGCTCGTTCCAGTCGCCACCCATCTTTGAGAGAGGTAGTTAGCAAACCAGGCCAAAGATCCCTCAGAGATACCAATACTCCTTTGCCGGCCCACAAGAATGGAATGGTCTACCGTATTAAAAGCTTTGTCAATAAAAATAGCAGCATAATATTGCTTAGAATCAAGGGAAATTGTGACATTATTGAGGACCTTTAAGGTTGCAGTGACACATCCATAACCTGAGCAGAAACCAGATTGCATACCCGAGAGAATACTATAGACATCAAGAAAGCCAGTCAGTTTTTCCAACACTTTTGATAAACAGGGCAACATAGAAATAGGCCTATTAACAGTTAGGATCAGCTTGATCTCCCCCTTTAAATAAAGGACACACTGTGGCTGCCTTCCAAGCAACGGGAACCTCCCCAGAAAGGAGAGACAGGTTAAAAGGTTGGAGATGATAGGGGCAGCAACCTTAAAGAAGAAAGGGTCTAAACCATCTGACCAAGATTATATTTGGGGATAAATATCAAGGAGCTCTTTTAGCACCTCGGACTCAGTGACTGCCTGTAGGGAGAAACTTTGTTGCACGGCAGGGGAAAAGGAGGGAGAAGCATTAGGGATAGTCACATTAGATGGGATGGGGCAAGGCTGAGTCAAATAGGAATCCTGACTTAATGAAGAGGTGATTTAAAGAGCTCAGCCATGTGCTTCTTGTCAGTAACAACCACATCATCGACATTAAGGGACATGGGTGGCTGTGAGGAGGAGGGTTTATTCTCCAGGTCTTTAACTGTTTTCCAGAACTTCTTGGGGTTAGACAGAGAGAGAACTGCTCCTTAAAGTAACTAACTTTGGCCTTCCGGATAGCCTGAGTGCACTTATTTCTCATTTGCCTGAAGGAGAGCCAGTCAGCCGGAGTGTGCCGAGCCTTTCGGGTAGAGATTGACTTTACCATAGACCACCTACTTTAGGACAGTCAAGGTCATGGTCGGAGTATTTGTATTAGTTTATTTGTTTTAATCTAACATTTTATGTAACCTTTATTTAACTGGGCAAGTCAGTTAAGAACAAATTCTTATTTACAATGACGGCCTACCCCAGCCAAACCCAGACGACACTGGGCCAATTGTGTACCGCCCTATGGGACACCCAATCACGGCCAGTTGTGATACAGCCTGGAATGGAACCAGGGTTTCTGTAGTGACGCCTCTAGCACTGAGATGCAGTGCCTTAAACCACTGAGCCACTTTGGAGTGGTAGTGTTACCCAAGTGGTTTGTGGACGTCACTAGTTACCACAGCCACAAAGTCATAAACCTATTTCAACCATTTCTCTTCTTAAAATCAGATTTTAAACCTAACCCTACACTCTTAGAAAAACAGAAGACAGCCGTAGAACTATTTTTGGTTCCAGGTAGAACCCTTTTGGTTCGAGGTAGAATCCTTTTCGGTTCCATGTAGAACCCTTTCTACAGAGGGTTTTACATGGAACCATAAAGAGTTCTACCTGGAACAAAAAAGGGTTCTACCTGGAATCAAAAAGTGTTCTCCTATGGAGACAGCCGAAGAACCCTTTTGGTGTGTAACCTCATTCCTAACCTTAACCACACTGCAAACCTTATGCCTAAACCTAACCTTAAATATATAAAATAATTACGATATAGCCAATTTTGTCTTTGTGGCTGTTGTAACTAGTAGAAACTGTGATTTGGGGTGGCAGGTAGTCTATTGTAAAAATGAACTGCTGACAAGGCAGTTAACCCACTGTTCCTAGGCCGTCATTGTAAATAAGAATTTGTTCTTAACCGACTTGCCTAGTTAAATAAAACATTTAAAAAATGTTGGTTGAGGTGTTACCGTAAGGTGGGAACTTGTGACCACTAGGTGGAGACAGAGGCAGTGTACCGGGCCATCACCATCGCCAAGCAGGCCAACTGTCCTCTCTACATCACCAAAGTGATGAGCAAGTCGGCTGCTGATGTCATTGCCAAGGCCCGGAAGAAGGGTGAGGTTGGGTTTAGCGATTCAATAATAACTTTATTTGGAAATAATTTCTGTGTCGTACATTCTTTGTTAACTTTGATGGCTAAACACATTTGTTGTTGACCTGAAAATGTCTGAAAAACTGATATTTCTTGTACAAATGCCTCGTCTTTTTCCATTGGATGATTTTCAGGCATGGTGGTTTATGGCGAGCCAATCACAGCCAGCCTTGGCACAGACGGATCACACTA